>MINK01171888.1:28530-49311 GCA_001735545.1 Phormia regina
TCGTTTAAAACTTATGAGATATTTCGCTACTCTTTAGCTTTTTGCTGAATGTTTTGCAATTGTGATTTGCTTTCTTTTTTATACTACTTATGGGACTATGTAACTTTATGCTTTTTTGATATATTAGTATATATTCTGGCTGGGGATCCGTTTAAATATTTATTTAATATTTAAGATATCTTTATTCAGGAATAAAACATTGTAATATATATTTATTGGCCTAAGAGGGCTTTTTTTATTACTATGAATTGAAATAAATAAATAAATAAATAAATTTTTTTTAAAGAAATTGAATAAACATAGTTTTAAAGTAGTACTTAAAAAAATTAACAAGAAGTATAAAATATGCACATCCTACATATGACGCCAAAGGTTAAAAGAGAACTTCACTGCCAACAGAACACAATGTTATATTCATGACCTTTTATCTTTTCACTTCATTTTTTGCTTCGATTCTCAGAATTTTCGGAAAAGAGTTGAATTATTTGAAATCGCAATATTTATCGCCAATTGATAGAAGGCAAATTGTTGTTTTAAAAGAAATTTAATTTTCAAACAAATGTTTAATTTATTCAAAATAAATCTCTGAAATTATTACGTTAATTGGTCGTTGATTAACATGAAATTAAAATAAACTAAAATATATTGGATCAAGTTTTTATTATATCATTAATATTAATTAAAAGTCTATACTGAATATTTTTAAATTACTGGATGCTTTACTACTATAGTTAATATATTAAATTTTATAGTTGTAACGTTGAAAGAAAAAATAAATTATTACAAATCAACAACAAATTGATCAGCAATAAAATAAATTAAAATGTCAAATGTTGGAGGATATGTAATTTATGACTGTGATATTGGCATGGATGATGCCTGGGGCCTTCTTACGCTCATAAAAGGAGAACAGTTGTTTCAAAGTTTTGCTCAGAATATTAAAATCCAGAGGTATAAAGAGATACTACCGGAAGCTTACAAAATATTGGCAATAACATGCGTTCATGGTAATACAGATGTACATAATTGTGCCAAAAATGCTTTAAGAGTATTGGATAGTGTGGATAGATTAGATGTGAGTATATAAAATTCAAGATTATCATAATTCATAATATTTAATTTAATTAACTGCTAGTCCTACCATGCTGAACTAAGAATTCCTTTTGAATAATTTTAAGAGAAATAACAAAATTTCACATTTATTTGTATATATTATTATAAATTTCAATTAACTCAAAAAAAAAAAAACTTCTTAACTTGAAATAATTTACATAATTTTTAAATCAATAAAAAGATTTAAAGTTTTGTATTTCGATGGTCATACATTAAAATTGTATAAACTGTTCTTTTATTTCAATAGATTCCCATTTATAAGGGCTGTAACAAATCTATACTGCCTAGTAATTACTATAATCCTGCTGGATATTTTTATGGTGCAGATGGTTTCGGAGATGTAAAGGATTTGCCTGAAGTAACAACAACTCAACCTCAAAAGGAACATGCGGTTAATATTATGTACTCTTTGGTTTGTAAGGTAATTTATTTTAAATTGAAAACAAAGAAAAAAATATATATTTTAAAACAAATTGCAATGAAATTTCACTGTTCGACAAAAAAATTCCATCTGCAAAGACGAATAGTTGGACTTGAGGAATTTTGATGTGCTAAACACGATCTGCTTTCAGTCTTTTTTTCTACCAGGTATGAAATTTTTATGGGCGTGTCTATTACTTCGCCCATATTAAGGACATTACTCTAGTATATTTCATCTTAACCTAAGAACGGTGTATACTTTTGACATTAATGATTTACTAAAAAGCAAACATAATAAATCATGTATTATAAAATCGATGCACAAATTTTTATTATATTCGAAGTTAAATGAAAATACCTATGTACACCTATAATGTATGGGTATTTTCACTTAACTAGGAATGATGCCATAATTTGTGGACTAAACGCCGCTCCAGGATGGCAATTGTCATCAGATAGAGTTGAGAGTTTAGTGAAGGATTTCAAAGGGCAAGTTATAAATAGCTACGAACTAACTTGTCTGGCAATATTTCCGGAAAAAGGAAAACAGCCTAAATGGTGGACCAAGGAATTTAGGAACCAAAGATCGACCGTCAGGAAGCTGTTCAATAGAGCGAAATTAACACGTAAGTGCGAGGATTGGAACAGCTATGGGGAAAGTTTTAATAGGTATAAGGTAGACATCAAGAGAGCAAAGAGGGTCTCATGGAAGAACTACTGTGAGCCCATCGACTCCGTAAATGAGTTATCCAGATTAAGGCGAATTTTATCCGAGGATCCATGTGCTCCTGGATACATTCAGCGCGCGGATAACTCATGGACGGAGTCTTGCTCTGAGTCTCTGAGTTTACTTATGGAAACTCATTTTCCAGGCTGTAGGAACTTAAAAGCAGATACACATTTAAGGGGAATTTTCGGATACTCAGAATGAATATCTGGTAGGGAAATTAGTGAAGTATTCACTGACATTGTCTCGATGGATAAAGTAGTATGGGCGGTGAATATCTTTGAACCCTACAAGTAGGTATTTTTCCCGCCATGTTACGGAACATCAATGACACGGCACTAACACTTCTAACCGAGCTTTTTAGTGTATGTCTCACTAGGATATATATTCCAAGAAGGTGCAGAGAGGTTAAGGTAATTTTCATACCTAGGACAGGCAAGGCGAAACCAAAAGAATTCAAATCGATCAGCCTATCGTCTTTTCTACTGAAGACATTAGAGAGACGATCTTTATTTGAGAACTACAGCGGGGCTCAGCATGCTTATCTAAAGGGTAAATCTGTTGAGAGTGCGCTGCATGATGTGGTGAGTTATATTGAACGTGGTCTACAGCATAGGGAATATACTTTAGCAGCGTTCCTTGATATAGAAGGAGCTTTCAATAATATTAAGATTGAAGCAATTAGAGAATCACTAGAATCATTATGCGTTCAGAACTTCCTAATCGAATGGATTATCTGATGCTGAATAGCAGAATAATAAATTCGAACTTGGGAGATGCATGCATAAGGAAGCTAGTGACTAGAGGGACTTCGCAAGGAGGAGTTCTCTCACCTTTACTATGGCTCATAGCCGTCAATGTCATCCTAAGACCATTTGACTCAAGAGGACGAAAAATTGTTTCCTATACTGATGACGTTGTTATTCTGATCCCAGGGAAGTTTCTTTCCACGATCAGTGACGTCATGCAGTATGAATTCAGCGAACTGTCCTCATGCGCTACTAGTAAGGGTTTAGACGTTAACCCGGAGAAAACGCAGCTAGTTCTTTTCACCAGAAGGTACAAGATTGAGCAGTTTAGGCTACCGGTACTAGGGGAAATTAAACTTAGATTGGCAGAGGAGCACACAGGAAAGACTAAAAAGAGGTCTCAACTCCTACTACACATGCAGAAACTCCAGAGGTAAGAATTGGGGCCTCAAACCAATGGTAGTAAATTGGATTTAAATCTCGGTAGTGAGACCAATTCTTACGTGTGGATGTCTCGTCTGGTGAGAGGCAATGAGAATAGGAAGTCGTAGGAAACTTCTGTCTAAGGCCCAGAGATGTACTTCGATTGGCATCACAGGTGCCATACGAAGTACTCCTCTCTGCATCACCTACCCATTGAGGAGTTCGTGATGGGAATGGCTGAAAGGAGCTTGCTTAGGCTTAGTGAACTAAGACTTGTAACATCAATCAGAATAGGACATTCCAAACTTCTAAACGAAATCAACCTCGGTGAACATGCTCTGATTCCTTTCGAATCCACAGAGGTTGATTTCCAATGGTCGGGAAAGGATAAACTATTCAAAGGAGCATCGGTATTCACTGATGGATCCAAAATGGATACTGGCACCGGTGCAGGTTTTCAATTAAAAATACGAATAATAGATTTTCAATTACTTTTATAATTGAAATTAAATTCAACATATAGAAAATGTATATTGAATTATTCAACCTATCACTTGTTTTTATATATATTCGATTAATTTGCAATGAAAATGTTATTGAAAGCCGATGAAATGTTTTATTTTTTTTTAAATATTATAAGGTTTTAATATTATTTTTCTTAAAATAATGTTTTTTACTTGTATTTCGTTTAGTATCCCAAAATGATTGATTTTATATTGGTGGGACCTTTGACGAATTTTGCTACATGTATTACTTTATATGGCGAAGAGTTTTTAAATAAAGTACGTAATATCTATATAATGGGTGGCAATTATAGAGGTAATAAAAACAAGACTTAAAATGTATCTGAAATCTAATGAAAAATTTTACATTTTCTTCTTAGGAAAAGGCAATATTACCAAATCAGCTGAGTTTAATTTTATGTTAGATCCTGAAGCTGCTAATATAGTTTTTGAAAATGTTAAAGATCACGATATACATATTTTACCCTGGGAATCTTGTGTAGATGGTGAAATGCATTTACAAGTGGTAATTAACAGAATACTCTTATTGCATAAAGAAAAATATTTATATTTATTTACCTACAAACAGGACTGGCGTTTAAATGTTTTGGGTAAGCTGAATACTAAGGCCATACAACTAATGAACAAAGTGGAAGGTGCCTTATATAAAAGACATCCTTATCCCAGATGGATTATTTGTGATGCTATTTTGGTGGTAGCTTATTGTTTTAGACAATTGAAGATATCAACACAAAGACGTTATTATGTTACGGTAGAATTAAATGGTACACATACACGCGGTCAAATGGTACTCGATCATAAGCGTAAACATCATGGTAATACACATATTATTATAGATATGAACAAGGAATATTTTAAACAAATTATATCCTGGGTTGGTGGTTTAATAGATGATAATGATATGGAAAAATGGTTATTGGAAGAATTGTCAAAGGACAATAAATAAATGGCCTCTTAAATTTGCAATTTATAAACACAACTTTATTTTTAAAAAACTTTAACAAAATGAGTTATTAATTGAGTTATTTACTTTAACAAACATTCATTAACCCATTCGCGTTTATTATTGCAATCATCATCATTGGTTGCATAGCTGTCGGGACAATTGGCCAAAGTATGATACCATACACACATATCTATATATTGAGGATATACATCACAGTTAAACTCATTTGTTAACTCGACAAATTGAAAAGTTTCAGCTATAGTCTCCTTATCTAAAAAAACAAAAACATTTATATAATATTATTTAAAAAAAAAAGAACTTTTTAAAATACCCACCCATTTTACTACATCTTTCAAAAGCATTCATATACATTAAATTGAAATCTTCATCAACGATTTGAGCATCCAAAAAGGACTTAACAGCTGTTAAATCTATAACATTGTCATCATACATTTCAAATTCTTTATACATACAATTTAAAAGACACTAAGAACATAAAACAAATAATTATAACGACTTATATTATTATTAATTATCTTCTACCTCTGGTGAAAAAGTTTCATTTGCCAATAAAGCATCTATACATGGTTCCGATGTATATCTTGGCCGACCCCGGCAACAGCTCACAAATTGTTCATCTAAGATCACAGGATCCTCTAAACAATTTTCAGCTACACTTAAGTTTAAAACATTCAAAAAGTGTATTAATAAATAAATTTTATTATATTTGTTTTCCATTGTATCTAACCAGCCTCTTAACAAACTGTTACTAAAAATTTAATGACACTTTTCAAATGTTTATAAATGATTGGCGTATCTAATTATTTTTATTAATTTGTTAGGGAAATTAATTATTATTATTATTTTTACACAAATTTTAGCACAGCATGCAATTTTATTGTGTTAAATTGTTTTTATTGATTAGAGGTGATAATAAACAAATTGTGGGGTTTAATTTTATTTCTACTTAATGGGACCATTAATTGGTTTGGAATATTGCACAACTAATTTAATAAGACAATAATAAATAGTAAAATTTTAATAAACATGATGGAAATAAGGAGGTAAAAAAATTATATTTTGTCTAAATTATTAGGACTTACGCTTTATAGGGAAATTGAATATGTGTTTTATTTTAAAGATCACATTAGATATTTCACAATCTTAAAATTTAAAATAAAATAAAGAAAACTAAATAAAATCTGTCCGATTTTCCCTACAGCGGTAATTTTGCGAGTTATTTTTCCTTACTTCTGGCAAGACTGAAATTACTGCTAGATAAAGTAGGTAATTGTGTCTGTTAAATCCTTCTTCCCGGAGAACACTTGTGTTAAGCCTTATGTTCTTGTTTCAAAACAATATTGTAAAAAGCATTATAATTCAAGGCAACTTTTAAAACACTATTCTTTCTATGTTACACGTTCGATTCGAACGTAGGTTCGGACATGTGGGATAATATCACATGATCCCTTAGGGTATTACAACGGGACCAAATTGGACCCACGTGAGCTGTCTTGTAACTGTTTTGATAGCTGTCCAATCAACTTAACCTAACCTACAGCAGTGTACCGTAGAGCAGAATCAATAATTGTTGGAAATAAATTTTGTAAGATCTAATCAGCTGCTTAGATTTTCATTAAATTTCCCATTGAACATTGGTAAGGAACCAACCTTTGCAGTTTCTAATAGAAGGGGGATTCTCGATATTACGCTAGTAAGTACTAAGTATTTTAATATGATCAGGGAATGGAAAGTCTCAAATGACTGCTCATTTTCGGATCACATGTATAATGACTTCAATTTGGAAGTCCACTTACCTGGGGCCAACCCGATTTCAAACAGGAGGAAAACAAATTGGATAGAGCAACATGACATTCTGTCCCAACTCCTCCCTAACCCACAGACTAAAATGAGTCCCCTTTAAATCCCCAGGCCCAGATGGCATTATTCCTGCAGATTTGCAGCACAATGCGGATGTTATAGTTCCATGGCTACTTCGGATCTACTCGGCTTGTTTATCACGATCATATATCCCTGAGTCATGGTCTAGATGCAAGGTGATCTTTATTCCTAAAGGAGCAAAGACTTCCCATACGAAACCGAAGGACTTCAGACCTAACAGTCTATCGTCCTTCCTTTTGAAAATACTGGAAAGGCTGATTTCGATATGGTAGTTAAGCCCATACTTATGTATGGAGCGTTAGTATGGTCAAAGGCGATGGAGAAACCCGCCTTATGCAGAATATTTGATAAAGTTCTGCGTAGCTCAGCGCTATTAATTACGGACGCGCTTCTTCGTTTTAATGAACTGGTTGCCAGTTTATCTAAAGGCCAAACAAATCGCCTTCATGTCGGCGACTAGGCTTAACCCTGTATGTGCATGGAACGGTAGGACCTATGGCCATGCGACCATCTTGCGAATTATGGAAGACATCCCTGACAATATTGACTACTGTATACAGGACAGAGGCTTCTCACTGTCAACTTCAGCTGATCCTACCATAGGAGATGGATCGGTTGAAGTCTACACTGATGGGTCCAAATCTGCTGAGGAGGTTGTGGTGGTGTTTACATTCCTTTATATGGAAAGCGCATTTCGGAAATCTCGGCCATTAAGAGAGCGGCAAATTGGCTAATGTACTATAGGATATTTGGAGTGAATATTCAAATCTGTACCGATAGGCAGCCAGCGATAAAATCCCTCCCTCTCTGGTGTCCACTCGACATCCAGACTGGTAATTGAATGCCGGACATTTCTAAATGAGATGGCGAGAAATTCAAACCTAGAGTTGATTTGGGTAAGGTGTCACTCAAATACCCCGGGCAACACTGTTGCGGACGAACTAGCCAGAACTGGTTCCCACCTTCGGAATGGGGAAACTGACCAACTGATAGGTATGCCGCTGTCATCTTGCAGATCTATGATTCTGCAGTATTTATCGAGGATAGCTCAGCAAAGGTGGACAGATGAGCCTACATGCTCCATCTCGAGAAGTATATGGCCCTAGTATGATCGCTTACGATCAAACTACATTCTGGGACTGCCTAGGCGTCAGCTACGGATACTTGTAGCAACTGTCACGGGGCTCTGGGTAGCCGGTGCCCCAGGTATCTATTGTATAAGTTGCTTAGATGAGGAAGAGGAAGATACAGTGGGATATCTATGTCACTGTCCAGCTGCAAGTATTAGGGCTACGGAACTTGGTAGGTCGTTTCTGCATGCGTTATCTGATCTGTCTATGATTGACATAAGACAGATCAGATCCTTTATACATGCTGGTTCGATCCGAACCTCTTTGAGGACATGTGATACCTCCGCAACACAATGTGACCAATAGGACCCAAATGAGCTGTTTCGTATCCAATAGATACAGCAGCCCATTTAACCTAACCTAACACATTAGAAGAGTAACTAGGGGAATATGAGTAGGGTATCTCTCATATAGAAAATATTTAAACGTTTGCCAAATTTGTATTTCTTATCCAATTACAAATACTTATTGTAAAAGTTCCAATTAGAACGAAATAAATTATGTTCATTCTTAAGATCAAGGTGATAGGTAGCAGTGCCCAGGATTTGCATGTTTAGTTAGTGCTAAAAGAAACTAATTGCTAAGAGCTCCTCTCCAACGCCCATGGCGCGAGTTGGTTGTAAGTTTTAAATGCAAAGTCCGCTTAAGACCACTTAGAACGTGCATTTCCATGGGATAAAAATTAGTAAAGTGAAGGATTAGTGAAAAAGATACATGTTTGAAGTAAGAATATAGCGACGAACTGTTGGGCTTGTCCAAACATTCCTTTTTTGGGAAAGGCCCCACATGTGGAACTGGAATATCTGCACCTTGGTTCTGATAACGAACACGAAATTATTGTGATTTCACCTTACGCTGAGGATAAAATAAAAGATCATTCAGTATCTAAAGCATCATCCGTACAAGAGAGTATGCAGGCGGTTCAAAAGAGGCGGTAAAACCTTGTACAAAGTCCATCGTCGTTATACGAACAAAGAAGGAAAAGGCGAAAAATGGAGTAAGAAATTCCTCAGTTTGCTAAAAAAAAGATGAGTGGTCATTCAGTGGTAAGAACAAGTTACTAATCAAGAGGCAAAGGAACAGTGTGTCTAAATTTGAAAAAAATGGTTCTGTCTTATACTGAAAGACTAAATGTGTTGGGTGACACTGTAACGGAAAGTACTTTAGAGAGTATAGGAACCATGTCGCATCTGAGTATAAGTATAATGAAAAAAACGATCACATTTTCAGAACGATCGGTTGAAACTTGCAAGCTACTTATTACAACGAATCTTTCATTAAAGTAGTCAGGGCGAGAGGCTTATGTTGTTGTTGTAGCAGCTAAAACATCTTAACAATTTTCAGTCAGGGGGTTCTGCATCGAGGTCAAGTCCGACGATTTGTGCTACTTCCACTGGTTGTGTCCATAAATCCGTTGGACACAGAGAAGTAGGGTTCGCAGGGTCAATTGAAATTGTGGTGAATGTCATGTAGGCTCTCACCACATGCTGGGCATAAGTTGGGGACGGCACGGTCTATGCGAGACCAGTAGGCATTGAGCCTGCTGCTCCATCCCGACCTCATTTGAGCCAGAACTACCCTTGCTTTCCGCGGCAGATTCTTCTCGTTATCTGCAGTAGGCGGTTGGCGACCTCCAAAAACGACATTCAAGCGGTAACTTGCAACCGCGGAATCGATGGCGTCTCTGTGAAAATCGTTCAAAGCTGTCAAGTACGAGTTGCGGTGCAATGGATCCTGAACGTATCTTAGTATATTTTCCTCGTACTTACGAAGGTCATGCCTGACATGCCACGGGGGGAATCCAACTGTGTGATGTTGAAGTTTGGATGTCCCCTCCGATACATCCTAGGAGGAACTGCTTGGTTAATATTATGTTATGTTCCTTGACCGGTAGTACCTTCGTTTAATCATGTAGGTGGTGTGGGGAGGTTATTTGTAGGCAGCGAGAGGCTTATCAACGTGATCGGATTAGTGAAGGGTGGTCTTTCAAAGGTGGGTACTACTCAAAAGGAGTCAAGACTGTTAATTGCGGTAATGAGAAATCATTTGAATTTCTAAAGGACAGAGGCGAAACGTAGAGATAATTACGTCTGAATATAATATTGCAGATACTAATTCAATATTTTTTATTATTTATAACTTTTGTTTTTTATTTCTCAATCAAAATTGCATTCTTATAAATTAATATGTACTAAAAATAATATGTAATAAAAATAACATGGTATTTACAAAATTATTATTAATTTCTAAAATTTGGAGGGAGGAAGGTACAAGTTAAACACTTTTATATACAATATAAAAATTTCAAATGGATTTTTTGAAAATAATGATAAATTTTCCTAAATTCTAAATATAAATATTAAAAAAACGTTAGAAATGATAATTAAAATAATAAAAAAGGAATAAGATGTTTTTATAAAATTATTAAAGAAGACCGCATTTTAAAACATTAAAAATAAAGTCAATAATTTGTAATGATTTTCAGTTACAGAAGAAAATTTTGATACGATTTTTAAAATGTAATTCGAGAAGTAAATTTAAATATATTAACTACCTATACATATAATAAAATTTCACTTATTCTACCACTAAATATAGTAATAAACATTTAAATATAACTTTAACATTTAATTACTTTACTATATAAACATTTCTTTAAGACTTTTTTTTCAAAGTTAAACTATAAAATAACTCTCGTTTTAATTCGTTGCTTTGGAACACATATTGTGGCATAAGACAATTAAGATTCGTTCTTTGAACTCTTCAATATAATTCATCTTTTTTTACAGCGGAAACAAGCCTTAAAAGCTCTTTTAATGGCTCGTATATTATGAATAACTTGTTCCTGAAAAAAAATAAATAAAACAAAATAAAATATTTTAATAGAAATAATAATAAAAAATTTCATGTCATTTTTATTAAAACACACCTGCATTAGATTGAAACACATAGCTATCAAAGCCATACCCAGTAGAAGATAAACAGCACATAAAATAAAGCTCACCTCTACTTTGTCTTTATCAGCAGTTATCTGAAAAAAGAGATAACAACACTCGTTGTTTTATTTTAACAAGTAAAAAATAAAAAAAAAATACTAACCACACGATCACCCGGCACTAGATCACCAAAACCAATACTGCTTAAGGATATAAAACAAAAATAACTACCATCCAAATAGTCCCAAGATTCCCATTGACCAAATAGTAAAGCTCCCCATAATATATAACTAAAATTAAATATACACTTCAAAGCTATAGTTGAGAACATTTTTAAAATTTGAAAAAAAACTCACCTTATCATTATGAAGACACACACTGTTAGAGGAACAGTAATTTCGTCTGTACTACCTCTTATTTCACGTTCAATATCGGAATCATCATCTTCATCAAATAAATCTAAAACTTCATCTTGTATACGACCCCGACTTCTGGATGAGGTCGAAGAACTTTCAGTCTCATCGGTATAATAACTAGCACTATCCGAAGTATTACTACTACTGGTACAAGATTCATATTTACTACGTCTAGATTCCTCCATATCGGCCAACTAAATATAAAATATTAAAATTTGAATATTTCTCTTTAAAGCTCTAAAACTTACAGCTTTGTTCATCATCATTTGTCTTAGTTTACGACGTTCTCGTATTAATCGTCGTCTTGCCACTCCGGGACAAATACGACAAAGACATACTTTTGAATATATCCATTTAAATGATTTAGCCAACACATCACCAATATTGGAGAGATATAAAAGAAATAACGGCATACCTATGATGGCATAAACAATTGTAGCTAATTTACCCCAATCGGAACGTGGTGAAATGTTTCCGTAACCTTAAAATTATTTAAACAAATATTAATATTTTGAAATCTATTTTTTAGCGTTTACTCACCTATCGTTGTTATAACGGTTAAGGAATATAAAAATGCTCCAGAAAAGCTCCATTGTTTATTAATGTCTTGACCTACTAAATGATTGTGTACTACCGATCTTTGGAACTCTAATAAAATTTCGTTAACCCTGGAAATCGATAAGACAAACGAAAACCAATTAAATAAATTTTTTAACAAAACAGATTTTCTATAGAAAATAGTGTCTTTGGTGTAGACAAGATTTTCTATAGAAAATAGTGTCTTTGGTGTAGACAAGATTTTCTATAGAAAATAGAGTCCTTTTAGGTGAAGACAAGATTCTTCTATAGAAATTTATGGTGTCTTTTGGTGTAGACAGATTTCTATTAGAAATGGATTGTTTTTTTGGTGTAGACAAGATATTCTATATTAAAAATAGACACAATTTACCAGACACAGATATTTACTAAAAACATTGTGTCTAGACTAAGACTGAAATTTTTTCAGTAGAAAATGCTGTGTCTGGTCTACAGACACAATTGTGTTTTATTAGAAGATATGTTGTTGGTAAGATTGTGTCTTTGTTTTTTATAGAAATTGTGTCTACAGATAAGATGTCTTGTCTTGATAGAATATCTTGGTTTGTGTCACAGAGAAATATACATTTCTATAGAAAATTGTTTGTCTAGACTAGACACAAGACTTTTCTATAGAAATCATGTGTCTAGACTTAGCAACACAGAGAATTTTTCTTATAGAAAATTGATTCTTTCTATAGGAAAATTTGTGCTAGACTAGATAACAGCACAAGATTTTCTAGATAGGAATATGTTGTCCTAGTCTAGACACGAAGATTGTTCTATAGGATTCGTGTCTAGTCTAGAACAAGATTTTCCTTATAGGAATTGTGTCTAGACTAGACACAAGATTTTCTATCAAAAATTGTGTCTAGACTAGACACAAGATTTTCTATAGGAATTGTGTCTTAGACTATGACACAAGCTTTTCTTATTAGAAAATTGTGTCTAGACTAGACAATAGATTTTCTATAGGAAAATCTTGGTAGTCGCTGGTACTAAAGACATCAGCATTGTTTCTATAGAATTGTGTAGCTAGTCCTGAGGACACCAGAGATTTTTCTATAGGGCAAATATGTGTACTAGTCTAGACACAGAGACTTTTCTATAAGGGAAATTGTGTCTAGACTAGACACAACGATTTTCTATAGTGGAAATTTGTGTCTAGACTAGCACACAGATTTTTTCTATATGGAAATTGGTGTCTAGACTCAGAACAGACTTTTCTATAGGAAATCATAGTGTCTAGACTAGACACATCGCCAAGATTTTCTATAGGAATTGTGTCTAGGAGCTAGAACAAGATTTCTATAGAAATTGTGTTCTACACTAGACACACAGATTTTCTAGTAGAGCGGAATTGTAGGTCTAGACTAGACACAGAGTTGTTTGATGGCAGAGTTTTTCTATAGGGAATTGTGTCTGACTAGCACACAGAGATTTTCTATTAGGAATTGTGTCTAGACTAGACACAAGATTTTCGTATAGGAAATTGTGTCCTAGACTGAGATCGACTGAGATTTATTTTTTCTAATACGGAGAATTTGTGTCTAGACTAGACCAAGCATTTTCTATAGGAAATTGTGTCTAAGAGCTAGACACATCACAGATTTTCTATAGGAATTGTGTCTAGACTAGACGGGGATCAAGATTTTTTATCAGGAAAGTTGTGTCTAGACTAGACACAGTATGAGTGCGAGTACGATTTTTCTGAGGTACAGGGAGAGTTGTGTGGTCCGTAGTAGACGTAAGAGCACAAAGGCGATGTGTGTTATTGCACGTAGTAGTTGGAAATGATCGTGTGTGTGCGTGAAGACTATTGAAGTTGGAGCAAGGAGTAGGAAGTGTGAGTCGTAGTAGAATTGGTGGAGTCTACGAGCTAGACACACAGTTTTCTAGTAGACGACAATTTGTGTTGAGACTAGACACAAGATTTTTCTATAGAATTGTGTCTAGAGTAGAACAAGATTTCTATAAGAATTGTGTTAGCACTAGCGGTAGACACATGATTAGGATTTGAGTATCCTAGATAAGAACGTATCTGTGGTCGTGAGATGTAGAACGACATAGATGTTTTCTAATTAGAAATTGTGTCTGGACTAGACACAAGTTTTTATAGAAAAAGTTGTGATCGTAGAGCTAGACACAAGATTTTCTACTAGAAATTGTGTGCTAGACTAGAACAAGATTTTCTATAGTAAAATTGTGATCTCGACTAGAAAGGATGCTTTCTATAGAAATTGGTGTCTAGACTAGACACGATTTGTCTATAGGAAAATTACTGTGTCTAGATAGCACACACGATTTTCTATAGGAAATTGTGTCTAGACCAGACACAAGCATTTTTATAGAAAAGTTGTGTCTTAGACTAGACACAAGATTTTGCTATAGAACTTGTGTCTAGACGTGACACAAGATTTTTTTCTATAAGCAAATTGTGTCTAGACTAGAACCAAGATTTTACTAAAAAAAAAAAATAGAAATTGTGTCTAGACCTAGACCAGAGATTTCTATAGAAATTGATGGTCTATGACTAAGACACAAGATTTTCTATAGAAATTGTTTGTCTAGACTAGACACAGAGATTTTCTATAGAAAATTTGTGTCTAGACCAGACACAGAAATTGTGTTGACTTAGACACAAATATTTTTCTATATGAAAATTGTGTCTAGACAGCACATCAGATTTTCTATAAAATTGTGTCTAGACCAGAGCACAAGATTTTCTATCTCAGGTGTCTAGACCAGACACCAAGATTTTCTATAGAAATTGTGTCTAGGACGACACACAGATTTTCTAATAGAAAATTTGTGTATAAGGAAGACACAGACTGTTTCTATAGAAGATTGTGCTAGACCAGACACATACGATTTTTATAGAAAATTATGCTCTAGAGCAGACCAAGATTTTCTATAGAAAATTGGTGTCCCTAGACCAGAACACAGAGATTTCGTACTATCGAAAATTGGTGTCTAGACGAGACCACAGAGATTCTTGCTATAGAAAAATGTGTGTCTAGACCAGCACACTATTTGAGCAGCTAGGTATCTGACTTGAGCTGAGAGATTTATCTAGTAAGAAAGTTGATGTCTAGACCAGGACACAACAGATTTTCTATAGAAAATTGTGTCTAGCAGACACAAGATTCTATAGAAAATCGTGTGTCGTCGACACATAGCGACTACGGATTTTCGTATAGAAAGATTGTGGCATAGACCAGAACAAGATTTTCTATAGAAAATTGTGTCTAGACCAGACACAAGATTTTCTATAGAAAATTGTGTCTAGACCAGACACAAGATTTTCTATACTTGGACAAATATAAATACTCTTCTCTCACCTTCTCTTATACGATTGAGCATCATAAAATCCTATATTCTCCGATGTCTCATGCCAAATACGTTCCAAACATTCGGCTGTAAAATTTCTTGTCAACAGACCATATTTCTCGGGCACAACATCTTTACTGATCTCATATTCAAAAATTTCAATCGCCTGAAATATAAAGGCACCACCAATTGTATACAAGATCACTAGCAATATAATGCCAACATTACTGAACATAAACGCCGTAAATTTTCGAAAATGATCCTTAAAACGTTGAAAGGGTGGTTTCTCTTTTCGACGAAATGAGTTACGAGGTGTAGACATTTTTCTATATTAGTGCTTCTTAAGCCTTAGAGTCGTTGGATTTCCGAGAAAGTTTGTGTTATTTAAATCTTCTGCGATATTTTGTAAATGGTTTCAGAGGTGTTTTATGATGACCTCTTGTATTTGATATGTTTGTATATTTGGGTTTCGTGTTGATTGACATTCTCTATAATGAGCATGAATGAGTTGGTTTAGAGGGACAAGGTTTTCACAGAAATTTTCAATACTTTTAAAAGCTAAAAAGAAAAGAAATATTTTTTTTTAATTAATTTAATTACAATTAAATTCATATTAATTGGTTTATTATTTAAATATTATTTGTAATATTTTTTTTTAAATAATTAAGTATTTATTTCTGTAGAACCCCTAGAGTGTTTTAATTTTTACCACCAGATCAACAGATGTTACAATAATATGAAATTATTTAAGATTAAATTAATCGCAAACTAAAAAAAAATAATAATTAACATTTGGTATACAATTATGATGCTTCTTAATTGATTTTCAAAATAATTCAAAATCCAACACTTATCAAACCAAAAATCAATAGAATTGAATAAAAATAAAGAAAAACCAAAAACATTTTATATACATATGTATGTATGTATGTAGGTTTGTAGATATTAGTGGCGCTAAGTGTTGGGTAAATTATTTATTATACGTGTATGAATATAAAATACTCAATGTAGACAATGTAATAAATTCAATTGTCTAATAAAAATCTCGTGTAGTGTTGATGGAAATTAAATCAAACGTCAATTTATATTGTATTTAAAAACTAATGATTATCAAGAATGATGCTAAATTAATGTATCTATGCAATAAGAAAATATTTTATTTAATTTTATAATAAACAAAATTATTCAAGAGGTTTTTTTAAAAAAAAACTTATTTATTTAAATAAATATTTATTCATTAAATACATACATTTTTAATAAAACATTAGGGGTCAACAAAATCTCTAGAACTTTTACTATAATTTCTTTATAGGAAACTCTCCACAAATAAAACATTTAACAACAATTGTCTACACAGAGAATATAAATTTTCGATAAAGTAGAAGAAAAATTTCGAAAGTTTTATTAAATATTCTTTTTAGAGAAAATTTTCATTCCGTTGAAAATTTTTGTAATTTTATAAAAAATTTGCGATAAAATTTCCATTTACTTAGATAATTAAACTTATAATAATAATATTTTAGATGTAAGGTTTACGAGTTAAGTTTTTTTAAAAGAAATGATTTATTGGTTGACAATACAATGGAAACTTTTTCGAAATATTAAACAAATATGGTAAAATTCTAAAGAAAGTATTTAATTAAAATCTGATCAAAAAAATTAAAATAAAAAGTATTCAGTATTGCGGTATTGACAAAACAATGGAAACTTTTANNNCTTCGTTTTTAGAAGAATTCGCCTGATAACTATTCTTTACTTATATAGAAAACTTTGCAATGAAATTTTCTTTTTTATAAGGAAAGTTTCTGCGAATAACATTTTCTATTGTATAGAAAAGTTTGCAATATTAGCTTTATTTTTAAAAAATTTGCAATAATATTTTCTTTTATTAGAACATTTGCAAAACAAATTTTTATTTTATAGAAAATTTGCAACAAATTTTTATTTTATATGAAATTTGGACAAATTTTCTATTTTTAGAAAATTTGCTATAATTTTTCTTTTATATAAAACATTCAGCGATAAATTTTCTTTTATAAAAATCTCGCGATAATTTTCTTTTTATAGAATATTTGTGATAAAATTTTCTTTTTATTACGAAATTTACAAATGAATTTTACCTTTTATAGAAATTTGGAATTAAAATTTCATATTTAAAAGAAAATGTTCGTTAAAATTTTATATTTATCAGAAACTAGTATTCATACCAATTTCGAGATATACTGACTTTTGAATGTTATTTAGTAAAGTGGGCAAAGGCATGCCCACATACGATTTTCAAATAATAAGTAGCGTTATAGTATGTCACACACTGTGTGAATTTCAAGAAATGGTTGTAGATACGTAGGGGCTATAGACGTCATACAATATGGATACATATCATACATACATACATACATACATAACATACTATAACATACATACATCACATACATACATACATGCATACATTACATTACATACATACTACATACATTACATACATACTACATACATACATCAAACACATACTTAATTTGATATATAGATGTCGGCTGAATGATTACTAATATAATTAAATTAATTTTTTTATGAAAAATTCGTCTACAGTTAAGAATGTTCAACATGACATGGAAGTCCGTTTTGACATGGAAGTCGGAATGACATCGAAATTTCTTAAAATAATAAAATATCATACAAAGAAAAGTACCAATGTCCCTAATGAATTTTTCAATTAACATGATCATCGTCTCTAATTGAAAAATTCAATTGAAGAAAAAAAAGTACACAAACTCCCTCTGTTATGGATTCTCATTCACTTAGTACCACAACCCTAAATTCATGTTTCTAGGTTCATAACTTTGAAATTTAAAGTACCATATTCAAAATAACAAACAAACGTTACCAAAGTTCCCTGTTGGATTCTTATTAACTATTCTAATTTCATTGTTTCTAGGGTCACTAACTACTAGAAAATTCAAATGTACTACTTACAGAAGAACGAAAAAGTACACAAGTCCGCCTTTGGTGAATTCTTTCGTAACCAGGGGACGATGCGTATTCAATTTCATTTCCGTCTAGGATCAAATATTACAGAAAATTCAAAAAAGTACCATTACGAAGAACAAAGTAAAAAGTCCTCCTGCTTTGGTTTCTTACTCGAGGACCATATACCTTTAAGTGCCCACGTGATGTCAACTCTTGTAAATTCTTATTCCACATAAGGAACTCACATTTACTTTTAATCTTTATGTTTCTAAGTTTAATGTAATTGAAAACTCATTATTAAGTTTGAATAAAATGTAATTTTCCGTCTTTACCCCCTTTTTGGTACTTTTTTTTCACCCATCGATGAATCAAAAATTGTATTCCAATAAATTTCTAAATTGTAGTAGTATCCCATATTAAAATCCTCATATAAATATTTCAATAAATATAAAAAAAAATGTTTTATGAAAAAAGTACCAGAAATAGGTAACATTTTTAACCCTTAAACGTTCGAATTTGTATTTCTCATTTTTTGATAAGTTATGAGTAAGACATAAATTTTATCTGTATGTTCATTGGTTCCAAAGATAAATATGTTGCCAAAAAAGTACCAAAATACAGTTTTTCCTCTAAGTTTTTCTCTCTAAGACGGCTGATTTTCAAAAAAGTACCAGACACCTGCCCAATTATTTTTTAAATGAATAACGATAACTGTTCAACTTTTTTTGTACCATAATTAGTTTGCGAATACATAGCCTATATGATCAACTTTAAAGGTTTGCCCATTGACCCGCTAAGAGCCTGTACTCCTCTAAAACAAACTGAAAACATCTCAACTCTGATTGTGTTAAATTTTATCTCTAACGGATCACACATTAAAGAATTATTTAAAAAAAATCGAACCACTGTCACTGTAGCAAACTGTAATAAGATCCTATAAATTATTAATACCCCTTACTACCGTTTAAGGGTTTTAAAAAAGTGAGCGTGACATCAAAATCAGTTCATACATAGCCTATAACGACCACAGACACTGATACTATCTGTGTGTCAAATTTCTCTCTTTAAGAGTATTAAAAAAGGGGGTAAAAAATGTGGGCGTAACATCCAATCGATATTTTACATAGCCTATAACAACTACCGGTACTGGTACTATCTGTATGTCAAATTTTGGGAAAATCGGGGCAGTCGTTTAAGAGTTTTAAAAAGTGGGCGTGACATTAAATCCAAATATAACACTAACTGCTGCACTGGTATTATCTATGGTCAAATTTTGTGAAAATCGATTTGGCCGTTTAGACGTGATTGACACACAAACTTCACTTCATATTTATGATATATATTAGGATTAATGATTTTAGGTAATGATAAGGACTTACGTGTTCTTCATTTGCTATTTGTAATAATGAAATTTCGGTAAACAATATTATTGATGAAACATTTAAAATCTGATGGTACAAAGTAGGGTATCTCGGACAATGAAAAAATTTCATCGCTTGCAAAATTTTTATTTCCTATGCGATATCAAATATGTTTACATTATTTAAAATTATCGATCGAAAAAAAGCTCCTCCAAACAGTTGGAAAATACCTTAACGGTTCAATAGTTACAATATGTAATTTGTGTTTCCTGTTAAATTTTTTCAATCCAATCATAAATAAAATTTTGGCGAGTAAAAATTATTATTTTCTTTTTTTAATTTTACTCGGATGGTGACCGGTCCCAGTTCCGAAAATTTATATGAGTGGAATCTGTCACTTTTACATGGGGTTGACCTTGGAGGTGGTTAATTGGCCTCTTGGGACAGGTCATGGGACTGGTCCAAAAGAACAGGTTCAGTCTCAATAAAAGTTTGGAAATTGTTTACTTTTTAAATATTTTTTATTAGATTTATGTTAGTTTTTTATTTTATAATTTTTCGTTAAAACCCGAATCGAACAGTTTTCAAAGTTAACCACTCCTGATTATTATTTCACGTGAGTTGCTAATTTCGCACTTGTATTAAATTGACTCTCAACTGTTAAATAGTGAGTGTGTTTGTGTCAACTGGTTCTTAATTGGAACTTTGGTGAAGAGTTAGGTGTCAATTGGCACTCTGGGACCTGTTCGTTAATACAATTGGCACAACTTATCACAGGGATACTACTAGGGTCATCATTCGAATAAAAATTATTCGATTATTCAAGGAACAATTTTTTTATTATTTTCGAATGAATAAAAATGTTCCATTTAGAATAAAAAATTATTCGATAAATTTTTAACGATTAATCGAATGATTTTTTGATTATATCGTACATAAATACCTTTTAAACAAAAAATGAAACAGAAGTATATTCAAATTCTTATTTTAATTTGATGATTCAAGTGATGTGGAAATAACCGAAAATTCTGAAATGTGTGACGATTGTTTGTTAACTGAACTTAGATCCATCTTAAGACTTGGCACAAATATTTATCCTATATAAGGTTTGTTTGGTATTGAAAATGGTCAAAATCGGTTGATAAATATAAATGTTATGGGCAAAAAAATAGAAAGACTGGGTGTCCGTTTCATACTTTTCTGCTAATATTTCTGAAACAAAAGCATGTACTTCAACGAAATTTTGTGACCACCTCCCATG
>MINK01171889.1:0-40335 GCA_001735545.1 Phormia regina
ACTCTAAATAGTAATTTAAAAAAGAATGCATTTTGTTTAAGTATTTTACTTATTAGCATTCGTATTCTACAATATTTTATAGCTTAAAATCTTCATAATATTAATAATAATTATAATTATAGTACGCATTACTTAGTAATGGGTGCTCATTATTTACTACATCACATCATATAAGTAGGTATATGGATATATAAATACTTAGGTAATTTTGTTGGTAATACAATTTGCTAGAGAGTTTTATTATAAAATAAGAATTTGTTAGTTTTGCAATATCTGTTAAACAAAATATGAATTAATTGTAGTGTTTTATTAAACGCTCACATATTATATGATAAAAATAAATTTTAAAATGTCTGTTGAATGGCAAAAAAAAAAAAAAACAAATTTGCTACACAGACAGAGGTTGAGTATTTGGCTATATGTGGCTAGTCGAAATGACGGCCTGTTCCAAAACGCCCTCAGAACAAAACAATTAATTGCCTCCATTGAAATATAAATAGAGTTTTTGTTATTTTAACTGTTAATTATTAAAGTTATTGCAGTTGGTGTTTTGTTTTTATAATTTATTTGTTTTTGTTTTATTGAAATTAATCTCAATCAAAGTCAATAGTATTACAAATAAATAACAACAACAACAATTATAAAAAAAATATATAATAAATTACAATAACAAAATATGTTGTTAAACAGATGTTGCCTTGTATGACACCTACAACAATCGACATTAAATGTTTTTGCTAAAAATGGTCTAGAAGTCACTTATAGAGGGTTTCTAACGAACGCTTTTTCAAATTAAACTCTCAACAATAATTTGAGCTAAAATCTAATTTGAATAAAACAAAAGCAGTCAAATTTTAAATCTAAATATGATGAATATTGAGTTTATTTTTTTTTTCTCTCCTTTTTATTTCCACAAAAATTTATTCATTTGCAGAAAAATGAAGTCAAGTAGTCATATGTTCAACTGTTTCTCTGCTATAACTTTTATGATATAAAACGGATTTGTTTTTTAGTTATTTTCTGCTTCTTGCTGCATATTTTGTGATTGGTTCATTTGGGGACTTTCTCGGAAATGCATGATCTCATTTGGTGATGATGACTGAAATTTATTAATAATGATCATGATGTGACTTTATTAGAATTGTACAATTAACAGAAACGTTTAAGCCATTGTTGTTGTTTATGTTAATAAAAGCAAAAAATAAATAAAATAAAATTTAAACAGCTATACAATAAAACAATAAAAATAAAATCCAATCTCAAACAAAGTCATTGTGAGTTTATGGCCAAATCCATTGTTGTTTTATTTTATTTCACTGTTTTATTTTTATTTTTTTTTCAAGTTAAGATGACGTCACTTGTTGATTGTCATTAAGTCTTGAAAGAAAAATAATAAAGAGAAAAAAGTGTTTATATTGTATGGCATTTAAAGTGGATATTCGTATATTAGTAGTGGCTACAAACTCCCACGAATCATAAATATCTAGTTACTTAAGGTTTCAAATACAAATATGAACATAAATTTATACACTCGTACAAAATATGTGTTCATTTCTCTGAAAAATTTTTGAAGATATTAAATAGGAATTAGTTTAAAAATTATCCAAAAGTCAATGTCACAGTTGGCCAATATTTGATAAAAAAAATCCATGACTTTTTTAAGAATTTTTTTTTTTGATTTTAAATAGTAATAAATCAAGATACAGATCGAAACATTAATAGGGAATAAGAATATTGTTTTTTTTTTTTTTTTCAAATGCTAAGTAGTAGCACTATAGTGAACTAAATATTACCATTTTATAAAAATGCATAATTTCTTAACAAAATCTCTAAAACATTGTCATAAATTTGATCTGGCAATGTTGTGAGACGTGTCCGCGCGTAAAAATCTATCTAAATCTAATATTTATTTCAGCTTTTATATATATGGACGGTGCGAAAATTACAGAAAACAATATCATTGGACGTAATGGATTTTTTTAAAAGTGTACTTAAAAATATTAAATATAATATTGTTATTGTTCTTGTTATTATAAATAATATGAAAAATAATTCATGAAAACAATAACATCAAATATCCATTGCGTTTACAAGGTCTGTTTAATAGTTGGAATTTTCAAACCCTTCAATTTATTTATTTATTTGCTCTGTCCGTCCGTCCTTCCTTCCTTCATTATACTAATGTCAAATATCAAATACGAATGTTTGTTACGATAAATTTATATATTTATATCATAATGACGTTATTATTTGTTTAAATATTTTTTTTACTTCTTATTTAAATATTTGAGTTGATCGCATTCGTATTTTAAAGTCTGTGCAAATGTTTTTATTTTTTAAAAGTGTTTGTTTTACATTGCCTTTTAATTTATTTATTATTATTATTATTATTATTATTTTATTTTTTTTGTATTACATACACACATGTAGTTATATTGTGATTATTTTTGTTATCATTGTTAAATGTTTGCATGTCTTACCATAATTATGACACATTAAACAAATTATAAACAATATTTTGTATTAACTTTTCTAAATTAGAATGTAATTATGTTGAAATGTTTTAATTTTAAGGACTCACCCTATTTGGCACTCCCATAACTCCCGTTTTTTAGAGTGCATTTAATTTGCATTAATTTTGGAAATAAAATAAAGTACTTTGTTTTTTAAATAAAATACTGCTAGAGCTGAGGTAATATAAAATGACTGCAGACGAAAAAATCCTTGAATGGAAATCTGCTTATAAAAAATAAAGTAATTGGCGATTTTCAGTGCAGAGATACATATATGTTATATATAAGACAATGTTATACCTAAATTCAAAATCGGTTAAATATGTCATCTGCACAGATTCTCTATCGTAAATAAAATCAATTATGAATATTTCTAACAATAACTGTTATACAAATCATATTAGAAACATACTAATAGACAAGTATTCTAATATTATACTTCTATGGGTAGCAGGCCTTTGTAGTATAGAGGGTAAAGAACTTGCAGATGAAACTACCAATATTTTCTTACTACAACACTATTGACAGAGATCTAACATTTAATTGGTATAAGACGATCAATAATAATCGACTAAACATTTACACGACTAAAACTTGGTCACACCAGAATTACTTACGGACATTTAATTAATATTGATGAACCTTCCTTGTTGGAATTGTAACTTAAACCCTTCTAACCCACTACATTTTCCTGTAGATTGTCCGAAATTTAATGTAATACGTATTCATATATTCAAAAATATATACCCTAAATTAGGGAAGTCTCAATTCCATAGCACAATTATGCTGGCTGAGTTCACACGTATCAATTTTATTAATATTAATATTTTGAGACAAAGTGGGAGGAATGATAAATATATATTTTACTTCAATTTTAATAAATTTAACTGTAAGAATAGCGAAATGTATAAAAAGTAAGTTTTATTGAAGAATGAAGAACCATGTATAACGTATGTATTTTATTTATTAAAGCCACCTTTTCGTTAAGTGCATTTATTTCACTCTCACAAACACAATTATATTTTTAGTGTTTGTCATTCCTACTCAAAATCATACTTATCCAATCCCAAAACAAAACAATATCCTAAAAATCTCTCAATTTCTCAAACATACGAATTTATACAATCGAATCTAGTTATAAAAATTTAAAAATATTACCTATATAAAGTATACATATAAATTGTGCTGATTGCTCTTTAAATATTAACATATAATTTGTAATTATTTTGCCGATTTTCTTTTAAATTATATTCCTGTTAGTGATTGTTATGTGCAAGTTCTAGTCGTTAAAGAATAAATTATTTTGTTTTGCTTTTTAAGGAAATATATCCTACTGGACTAGTCTCTTTCGGTACAAACACTTACAATTTCTTTGTGTTTGTAATGAAAAGAAGCGGGAACAGACCAGAAAACAGCGGATGCACAATATTTTCTTAGAAAAGGGAGAAATATTTTTCAATGACAAATCATTCACATATATTTTTGGGTTAATTGAACCATTTTTATACACTAAAGTGAATTACGTTCACGTTATGTTTTCATCGAAATTCTTGCCTACATTTCTAATATGATTTTTTCTTACTCTATACGTCTCCAGGATAGATTTCCTTTAAAATTTTCTGATAAAAATTTACATGGCTAATGAACATATAAAAGCAAATATAAACCAGTTAACTGATGTTTTTATTTTTCATCACAACAAGAGCATGAACGGATTTTTGTGCGCCTTCTTTACTTAGTTATTTGCGATTTGTGTGTTTCAAAATTTGTTATTTAATCTAATATTTCTGGAAAAAAACTATAACAGAATAAAGTTTTTTGTTCAATTTTATTTTTGCATGTGTCCATAGATCTGTAAGATAATCTTTATAAGAGTATTATGAGAATTTCAATATTTTCTAAAAAAAATATTGTAAAATTTTTTTAATATTTTAGCAAATCTAAAATTAGATCTCATCGTGCGTGAAGACTTATGGCGATCATGATCATATGATCAAATATTTATAATTCTTTTCACCTTTAAATAATTTTTTTCTATAAGAAAACCGCATATGTTTAAATAAGCTTTTAACAATAACCAATTATGATGGTTTAAGAAAACATACGAGGGATGCCAAAATAACTAAATTTACTTTAAATGTAAAAACATTCGAAATAATTTTATCATAAATTCTACCAAAAAATAGTCTTGATTTTTTCGTCGAAAAAGACTAAAAATCTTAATTTTAAACTTGTTATGGTATTTCACTGATTTTTTTCTAATATTTTAACGCACAAAGTAATATTTCACCATTTTTTTATAAAGAGAAATTATTGTTTTCTTAAAAAAATTCCCAATTCGATAATTGTAAGTAATTTAAAGTGATAACATAATAAAATACCATTTTCCATAGTAAATTTTAATCCAACCTCGTAGGAGCATTAAAAATAAGTAACTATTTGTAACGCTCCATTTATTAGAATTGTAGTTCGTCGTCACCTTTTATAAACCACAGTCCAAGTGTATTTCTAATATTTTACATACATTTTTTTGTTTATTTTCGTTTTTTTTTTTTCTTTTTCTCTTTTAATTTTGCAATTTTTGTACCAGATTATGTCAAACATGGTGTAGTAACATAAAGAAAACAGATACAAACATTTAAACATAGTTTTCATTGGTGTTTTTAAAATTAAGTATGAGTTAGTATATAAAAAAAAACTACTTGATTACTTGTTGTAAACTTAATATACTTATGTATTATGTACATACTATGTACGTAAATTAATACATAGATGCATGTATGTAGCATTTAATCAAGTCCATTTAGTCTTGGTTGTATGTACAAGTAAGTGTTTCAGTTTAAGTTGTTATTCAATTTACATACATGTACAGCAACCCATTAAAACCCACTAAGGAAATACCTTTAACCATAAGTGGGTCGACATCCGAGGGTTGTATTTGAAACTCAAAGTGTTTGAATGATTTTGATATGTATAAGTATGTATGTATGTATGTGTGTGTTGTTTTATTTTAGATCCATAAACAAAAATTTATATTGTATTTGTTTTTGTAAAGTTTCCATGTCTTGTTCGCTGTTATAATTAAGCCAAATATGCAAAATAGTTGGCTAACAAAGTTAGTAGGTATAAATCTATAAAAGATCTATATATTTGTGTATATTAGGGTAGCATCAGATATCAAACGATTGCACATACATGATTTACATTTTCATTTTAAAACCTTAAAACGGGAAAACTAAACAGATAGTATTATGTACGTCATTCGTTAGATGTTTCGACTAATAATAATGTTATTTTGATCTGTTTATTCGTGGCTCTTTTGGGACATTTTTTGCCATAACACCTGCTCGAAATAACTCTTACACAACTGACTTTGATCTGTATATGTAGGGTAGGATGGTACATAATTTCCATTTTGCGAGCTATACGTTTAATCGTACCTAAAATTATGGAAGAAATAGAATGTTACAGGCCCAAGTAAGAACCTATTCCAAACACTGTTGGAAGTTGAAATTTGAGAAATATATTGGCATTATTCAAACAATGTTGTTAGTCCATCCTAATGCAATGTTGTATTGTGGCTGTTTGGTTTCTTAGAATCTATTAGTCTTTTTAGCAACATTTAATATCAATTTTTGATATTTGATTGCACCATTTATTTCTATCAACTTGCTCTTTTGTCTGAACTGTGAGTAGTGTGTCAAAAGTGCGATTCTATACCTTCTTCTCTTGATTTTTATCCACCATTATGTTTGCTACGAATGGCAGGATGCTAAAACTCTTGCACGATTTCATAAACATTGCGGACTCCCCCGAATCTGTATATAAAGCGAAGCGGTGTATGTTAATACGAACCAGTTATTTCCATTGTTACCATAACTTTATTTTTGATCTTTCCATTATTTAAATATCGAAAAAACTATAAAAATTCTTGTTTAATAATGTGTTCGCCCCTATTGTATTTGTATTAATGTGTGTCAGCTAATCTGTGTGTCTGTCCGTCCGTCCGTTCGATTGTCTGTAATATGTAAAGCAGTCAAGTGTGACTTTAATTCAATCGTTTTTATTCACTTTTTTGTCCATTGGTTCGTCATTTCGCGTAATTTTGTTATTACTCTGTGTGAGTTTGTTTATTTGTCCATCTGAAAGTCTGTCTGGCCGTTATATGCAAATCTGTGCGTTGGTGTTTTACAAGGTAAATTGAAAGAGAAATAACAAAATAAAATATAAAAAAAACAGTAACAAGTGTTGAAAAATAATTATAAATCGCAATACACACTCACATGTACACATTGTGCGGATATTTTTTTTTTTTTTTACTTTTTCTATGGTAATTTATAAGAATTTAGCTTAAAAGTAACAACGCCCGTTTATTACTTAGTTGTTTGTCTATTTTAGCTGTAGTCGTCGTATTTCTTTTACTGATACTGTTGTTGTGTTTGTTGCCTTTACGCCAACAACTGTTACAAACTGCCGCCACCGCACCGCTTCCATGTTGAGTCACTGTCTGGTCTTGTATTCAAACGCAGTTATTTTCAAGATATGACTACTGTCTTGCAAGTTTTTAATTCATTATTTTGACAATATTTGGCAAAGTATTTTTTTTTTTTTTGGTTATTTGGCTGAAACTAATTAAAATAAACTTTGTTTTAATGGCTAATAAAACGGAGTTAAACTATTTACTTTTTTATATTTCGAATGATAAACCTTATAATTGTTATAATTTTTAAATACAATTAATTTTGAAATACATATGCAGATAAATCACGTTTTGAAATGATTCATTATTATATTCGTAGTAATTAACAAAATAGGAATTTTTAATTTTATTTAATTCTTCAGTAATGGGAATTTTTGAATTGCTATTATTATTTTACAAGAAACAAAATAAACTTTGAAATCGCGTGAAAATATACAAAAAATATTTAAAAATATGTTTTAATTAATCGATCACATAAATCTTAAAAAAAAAACATTTGACACGAAAGTCTAAATTTACGTTTTAAAAGCAATAAAGAGTTATTTTTATTTCGGTTAGAATTTGGTTTCGTTTTATGTTAAATATTTGACAAGTCTGAAAATGCTATAAATATGTTGTTACGCAATTTTGTTCAAGTATATGCCACATGTAAACACACATATCTTAAGAATTATACTTATGTAAAGAGGATAAAATATAATATTTACAGTATAAGAATAAAATCGTCCTGCTTGGGCGCTATTTGTAATGGAGTTTTATTTTTTTTAACCAGGATATGACTCAGCTTAGAAAAGTTCTGTTAAAATAAAACTCAAAGATGTTTACTGATGTAATACCTACTAATAAACACAATTTTTTATTGAACGAAGTATAACTTACTGTGGGGAACATAAATTGGTATACGCTAGTAATTTGTGCTCTTTCTTATACATAAAAATAAACCAATAAATAGAATTAGGAAATGTTGTGAAAATTGATACAAAGTAATAGTAAAAAAATTAAAAAGAATTAAATTTGTCTCTTTAATATTCAACATACCTTTTAACAAATTTAATTTGGTCAACCTGTGTAGGTCAACTTTAAAGTCTCGAAGTCCGTAAAATCGTTTTTTGGATATAACTCCAATATTTCAAATTCTAAAAATACTGTTTCAGTATGTATACATACAACATATATTTCAGCGCATTTTTAAAAATCCGTAAATTATAAAATGGGATACATGAGAGTTCTTGTCATTTTGTTAATTTTTTCCTTTGAGCTTGATATTTTTATTTTTGAATTATAAATTTATTTTTCAATTATAAACATAAAATAAATTCATTATTTTTTAAGTAAGTTGGAGGAAGACGATATGCCACTGATCACTAAAGAAACGAAAAAGTGTGTTATGAGAGTAGTATTTATGGAGGAAAAAGGTAGATTAAAGTGCAATATGCTGGGCAAAGCTACGAACCAGCGTTTGATTTAAGTTTTTGCTTTAGGAAAATTTAAATAAATGGTAACTATGAGTCCATGAAAAAATCGAGGGTTCATGAACTCGTCTACAATAAAATACAACATATTTGTCGTTAACTTAGAAGGGGTTCTACCAATTGGTTGGTAATGTATTAAATATGGTACTTCAAGTGTCAAAAACAGATATCGGAAAAGTTCGTTCGTGATGTTTAAGTGTCCCAATTAAATACATATACAGCACGGAACGGTTTTAGAAGTTTTTTCCCCTTTTCTGAAGAAAATATTTCAATAAATTGAATGAGAATAAGTAGAAGCTAGTAAATGTATTTTGATGTATGTAGTATTATGGCTTTTTCTGATTTTATTAATCATCAAAATAAAATCTGAGTTGGACTTGATGGTATGAACATTCGTGTTCAATTACTTCTAGTATTTTTTTTTAACTATTTTTGTTTTTTTGCTGACTAGTGTTTTTATTAATATAGCAAATTGAATTATAATACATACATACATAAAAACAAATATGTACAATATGTATGTATGTATATGTTCAATCTTAACTTGATTTAAAGCAAACAACTTGCTAATCTACTCACAGCTTTAAAATACTTAAATTTTGTATAAATTTCTAAAATTACTTGTTCCAAGACCCTCACATACATTTATTTTTAATTTACTAGTCATTAAAATAACATGTCTGTTTCTTTTGAACAATAACAATGGAATGGAATGTCGGATCAATGACTAAATACTGGCTCATTATGTCACCCGCACCTTTTGCAAAAAATACAATATTTTTACAAGCTAATCATCAAGAAAACAAAAAAAAAAACAAAAAACAAAATTCGTCTTCTGTTTGTTCTAAAAATAATGATGTCTTAAAAAATATTAATCAATTAACTTTGATCATTATCGTTCAGTAGCTTCCTTTTGCACGATCACTTTGAAATATTCATTACAGCAGAATGAAAAAAAACAACACTCTGGTTAGAAGAAAATGTAAAATTTACATTATGAGTTGTGTATCCAATTGGAATTAATTTTAAATGACACACAGACACACTCACATACACACACACACACACACAAACAGTAACAGACATTTAGTAAGAAAAACAATTGAATATTCGTTCGTTCACTTTTCATCAAAATAGTTGGTTGTTGTTGTTATTATTGGATGGATTCTTTTACATGTGTGTCATACTCATTGGAATTTCTAAAAATAATAAAATACAAAAACAAATAAATTACAGGTTATTGTCATTTGTTAATATTTTTAGCATACAAGTAAAAAGAAGAAGAAGCAGAAGCAAAGACGACGAAAAAGAGAAATAATTATTTACCTTTTTTATTATTGTTGTTGTTGTAGTTTGTAAAGAAAAAAACACACTTGTTTGTTTGCATGTGTTTTTTTGTTTAAGAAAGAATCTGCTGGTATTGCGCCACGACCACCACACCACCGCCACCACTCATTCACTTTAATAACTTAATCTTCTTAATTTTAGTTCTTCTTCTTTATATTTTATTTTTTTTTTTTTATTTACATTTTTCTCTTGTTTTTGGTTTTATATTTACTTTCTTGCATTTAGTGCCAACTTCTTAAAAATATATATTTTTTTTCATTTGGATTTTCTTTAGGTTTTTATTTTTTATTTCTTATTGAATTCATTGAATGAATGTTGAGAAAAAACCTGAACAGAGTTATTATGGGTTTGTTTACATGACCAAATTTCATTGTTGTTCAAAACACTTTTTAGTCTTCTTTTAAAACAAAGAAACAATAAAAAAGTAAAAAAAAAAAAAAAAAACAAATAAAGAAACAAACAAACAAGAAAAAATTTGCAAAGAAGAAGATTAAGAAAAACCCCAAGAAAAGGTGCTTAAACATTTACTTACAAAATGCTAAATCTGAGCTTTTTAGAGAAGTTGAGCCAAATGAGGGAAGGAGTCAAATTTTGAGAGCACATGAGTTCATTTTTGATCATTTCATGAAAAGAGAAAGAGAGTAATAAGTTTACAAACGAGTAGGATTAATTTTATTAATGAATTTATATTATGTATAGCATAATTGAATATAATTTTTTTTAGAAGCTTTTAAGGTATGAAGTGTAAAATTTTTCACATACAAAATTATACATATTAACGTGTTCTACTCATACAATCTTTTTCGTTTTTAATTTATAGATGTTTTTGTGGTTAAAAATGTGATCTGTAATATTCAATGTTGCTTACTTGTTAATTGTTAATTTTTATATAATTTAGCGATTTTTTTTTAATTACTTACAAATGATTTTTTTTTATTTTTCAAAAAACTGTGAGACAATTTCCGAACAAATGAAACAATATTCACATGCATCAAACTCTTAAATAATAAAACTTCATAATAGTCTGTTTTTTCCCCGGGACGTAAACTTTTCGAAAAATACAAAACTTTAAAAAATATTTTAAATTATTTACCAATATGGATGTAAAATGAAACATAGGAATCCCTGCAATATAAAAAACATTTTTTTTAATGTTGCAGAACAATTTGTTTAGAAAAAAATTCTAGAATTAAATTTTCAAAAAAATATTTTCAAAATTATTTCAAATTGCAGGGACTCGTAGCTCCTATTTAACGAAAATATTAGTGAAATATTAGTAAAATATTCTTAAAAATTTCCAGAGCAAATTTGACATCCTGGTGCAAAAATGGTTACACAATTTTGTCTTGGATGATATCTACCTTTATCCATATTAAGTTGTTTCATGCATGAATATGATTTCTGCAGTGTTATAACCAGGGACCGTAATATTTATGAGTTTTAAAATTAAACTCAACAAGTAACATTATTATTGATTCTCATATTTTTTTTCCACAAAAGTTTTTCTGAACGTTGATTCAAATGGAAAGTTTTAGTCGTGTGTGTTTTGAAATTTTATAAAATTGATTTAATATTCTATTTAAATTAATGTCAGTAAATATAAAGGTTTCAAGTAAGTCTTAGTTAAAAATATTTGTTTCCATATTTAGGTTTAGGAAGGTTAAACTCGCTAAAACGCCTGTTATGTGAGTTTTTCTTCAAAATGAAGAATAAAAATTTAAACAAAAAGTTAAAATATGCAAAAAAAAGGTGTTGCATTTTATATGTAAAACAAATCCGTGCCATTTTTTAGAAAAGAGTCTGATTTGCATTTGACATTTATATAAGATAGTTTTCAAATGTTCCAGAAAAAAATAAGCATTAGCATTAAGATCTGCTTCTACTAATTATCTTCGTAGGGCAATGTGCAATAATTAAATGGTACACAATACTAAGGTACTTTTTTTATTATAAACATTTAAATAAGTATTACAGAAGTAACACAAAACAAAAAAAATTAAATTACTTAACTACAAACAAGTACAATTAAACTATAAGTAATTATTATGTATTCTATCAATCGTTATATTAATTAAAAGAATGTATTTTTTTACTCATTTAAATCATTATTAGCATGTAATTATAAAATGTATGGATAAATAAGTATGTAGCACTCATTACTTTGGAATGATTTAAATAAATAATATTCATTAACAAAATTTACAAAATTATTTCTGGCTAAATTTAAAAAAGAACTAAACTTTCAATTTAGAGCTCATTTTCGGTTTAAATGACAATATTTATTATTGGTTGACAACACTGTTAGATGATCTTGTAAGTTTAGTTTGCTTCTTAAATTTTTATTAAAAGTTTTGTTGTTTATTATTCGCTCCCTTTGATTAAAAGTTTATAAACTTTATTGTTGAATTTTGTCGTATTCGTATTGTGTACGTACGTTCGAGTAGGTTCACTATTTGTTATTATTTTTTTTGTGAGAGGTTCATTTGAATGGCTCAATCTTTATATTCGCTCTTCGACTAAGTAAGAAAAGGTAATAAGCGTTTTTGTTATTTATTTATTTACAATCTCTCAGATTTCTAGTTTTAGTTTTTAAATCCGCTCTGTTGACTGCCTACACATTCTCTAAATACGTTTTGTTTTGGTTGTGTGTTGGTTGTATCTGTGTGTTGTGTAGCGAAGAGTGTTGCATTTACTTGTCACTTGCATAAGTAGTTGTGTTATTTTACTGTAGGTTTTTATTGGTATTTGAGTATGAGTGTGCTGTGCTGTGCTGTGCTGGTGGGTATATTGTTATTAAGTTATGAGCACTTTTGAGGCAATTTGGTATCGATTTTGAGTTTAGTCCAATTTGAACAACGGTACCGAGCGGTAGTTAGTCTCTTCTTCTGAAATACACATTTTGTTTGAAAAATTATTAAAAACTAGAAAACAAATTCATACTTAAATATATATAAAAAAAAGAACAAGAAAAATTATAAAACTTTTTTTGTGTACGATATATTAAAAAAAAAAAACAACAAACTATTTGTTGTAATTCCAAAATACAAATAAAATTTGTTGATTTGTTTTCGTTAAAATTGTACTTGTATGTTGTATCTGTGTTTAAACAACAACGAAATAATGTGTGTGTAGCAACGACAGTGTGTGTGCGTATTGTATTTTTTTTTTACAAAACAAAAAAATAAAAAATAACATTTTGATAGAAAAATATTGTTTTTTTTTTTAATAATTTATGAAAAAAAAAACTTCAAAAAATATATATTAAAATTTGTGGCGAGCAAAGAACAAAAACTTGGAATTAAAAAAAACCTAATGAAATGTTACAAAATCTAAAGAATGGCTTTAAAGTTAATTGATTAAAAATTTATGAAATATTAATAAAATTTAAAGGTTTATAATCTAAATATAGCTGTGAATGTGTAGACATTTGGATTTGTTGTTGTTAATTATTATTATAATTATTATTAGTAGTGTTTTTGTGGTTATTAGTACTGATGATGATGATGATGACGACGACGACGTTGTCGGTCAATTGGTGTATATATGTGTGTGTGTGTGTGTTGTATTTAACATTTTTTTATATGTACTTTTTGTATTTGTTGTCCAAGGTATTAACTTGGCTCGACTCAACTTGTCTGGTCTGGCTTAGTGTGATGTTGTTTGGCTTAATTTCAATTCATTGAGTTAACAACCAGTTTTTTTATTTTATTTTATTTCAGTTGATTTTGTTTTGTGTTTTCTTTGAAGACTGGGTCGAATAACAAATCTATACTTTTTTGTTAAAAAAAAACTCACACATACTCACACCATCTTTAGTAATATTATAGTCTTGACTCAGTCTTCTTGGTATTAACAATATTCAGCAACAAGCTATAAAAAAAATTAACTAGAAATTTAGCCAAAACCACAATACATATTAGAAGAAAAAAATAAATAAAATTGTATTCCTTTTATTTTTAAGTTAAGTAAAGTTTAAAATATATATTTTTTTCTGTTACAAACTTATTAACAAACAAATATAAAATACGATTTAAAATTTTTGAAGTTTTAAAGCCAAAGTGTGTATAAATAATAATACGTGTTCCCGTGTTTTTTTTAATGTCGTTTATAAAAAAAGTATCTAAATGTCTACAACAATAAAAATAACAACAACAAACAAATCAAATAATAATAAAAGCTTAAAAAGTATCTAAAGAATTTGGTGTGTGTTTTGGAAACAAAAACAATTTGCGTTCTCATGGCTGTTTTTTTTTTAAACCTTTCTTCGTAGTTGTTTTTAGTTTTTGTGTCTCTGACTGAATTGACGAAGTTAGTTTTACCTGTTATTATTGTTGTTATTTTCTAATATAGCAACAACAATGTATAAAAAAATACAAAACGTGCGACCAACCAAAAACCAAATAAAAAAATGTAAAAATGCATTTAAATAAACAACAACAGCAGCAACATCAGCAACAACAACAAAACAAAAAATAAAATAAATAAATAATGAAAACTTACTAGATGTGCGCCCTACCTTTATCCACTTGAATTTGTGTGTCTGACCGTAATACAAGAAACGGCACCAGTAACCAACAACAAGCAACAACAGTATTAGTGAGAGTTGTAGAGAAAAAAAGTACAAAACGATCTAAAAAAAATGTTGTGCAAAAAATCTACGAATTACTAGGTGATTTTTCTGCTCCATTCGCAAAAAAAAACATGATCAGTCGAAAAATAATGATAACAAGATTACTTGTTCGAAATATTAAATTTTTTCAACATTTAAAATTTTGAAAAATCTTTCGATTATTATTAAAAAAAAAAAAATGTGAAAAAAATTATTTCGTTACGAATATAATAATACAAGTATGAAATTGATTTTTTTTTCAAAAACTATGACAAACGCCTTTTCTAGAGATATAATATTAGGTGTAAAAAAAAGTTAACAACAAATATATAAGAAGCAAAAAAAAAAAAAAACAACCGAAATTCTTCTCGAAAATTAAAATCATTGCGATTATAAACAATTTGTAAAAATAATTTCCATAATTTTTCTATTCTGAATTTCGTATAAAAGATATTATTTTTTTTATAAATGTTCAATACACTAATGCCATAGGGTATTAGAACCCTAGAATATCTATTATTTTCATATCTGGTATTATGTTTTTAATTCTTTTTCTTTCTATGTTGAGAAAATTTCATTTTTCCAAAGCAACATTCAAATTGAATATAGACTTTTCGAATGGGGCAGATAATGAAACCTTAACTCGTTGAATTAAAAAAAATACAAAATTCCACAAGTTTTAATACGTCAAGCAAAAAATAAAATAATAGAAAGAAACTGAAATGAAAAATACAACACACAAGTCGTTTTGAAACTAAGGAATGATCTCGGCGAGAAAAATGAAAATTCCTAAACAAATCATGCAACATTGTTTATTGCTGTTTCTCCCTTCTTTTAATTTTATTTTATTTTATTTTTTTCTTTCAGCAATTTACAGTTGCTTGTGTTTAACAAATTCACTTCACTTCATTTCATTTCACTTTGTGTTCAATTTATTCAATGATTTATGATTTTTTTATGTGATTTTATTTACTTTTTTTTTATTTCATATATTTTTTTATTGTTAATATTTTATCATTTTTATTGTCGTTAGTTGTTGGTTATTTAGTTGTAGTTTTTTCTTTATTCAAAGTACTTAAAATAGTGATTTCACCTTTTTTTTCACTACTACTCACTTTTTTTTTAAATGCGGGACTTCCACTATTTATTTATTTATATTTTTTTTCTTTAACACAATTTATTTTTAATGATATTTTTCCTGCAGCAATCGCCTATAATAACGACAACAACTTTTATTTTTGTTTTTACTATATAAAGTCATACAACAAAAGTGTTAAAAATAATAATATTCGCATAAAAATCTCGTAATAAATAAGAGATGAAGGAGGAAAAAAAGAAAAATAGAAAATAAAAATAAATTAAAAATATAAAATTACGTTCATTAATACTACGAGTATTTATTTAATATTTCTAAAATACTCTGCTAATTCGCTTATTTAATAAAAGTTACATAGTTGCCATATTACATTTATTTTCTAAATTAAATTACTCTAGATAGAGATAAGAATATTTAATAATTTTGGATACAATTGTTATGTTTTGTGTTTAAATTGAAATTTTTTTTATTTTACTTTATTCACTTGTTCATCGATAAATTTCCATTAATTGTCAAATATAATTAAATTATATTTCGAATTTAATATTAATTTTATACTTTTTGATTTCTTATCGAGCTTAGACCACCAAATATTGTAACATTTTGGGAAATTCGACAACATTTTGGAATTCATTGTTACATTGATCGACACAAAGAGATTGAGTAAAAAATTTGAGTATGTTGGTGGATTTATTTTAAAGATAAATTAATCTTTTTTATACTTTTTTATTACTAGATTTCTTGGTTAATTTTTAATTTTCTTATTTGCACTATTTCATGCTCAAGCAATTAAAAATTCAATTTAAAAATATCTTAACACTTTCTTACATTAGAAATCTCGATTTTACGCAAAAACTAGAGTCAATTCAAAAAAGAAAGAAGGAATAGAGGCTTAATACTTATGAATATCGTGTATTCGAATTGTCTGTTTCATTGTGTAATAAATTTATTATATAAAATAAAAATTTTACAAAAAAATTATGTTCAAAACTTGGTTCATTGTGAGATCATTACTTTAGTAAGTGCTAATATATATCTTCAAATTAACTTTACTAAATATCGAGTTTTCTTTTTTTATTTCAAAATAAATCACAAATTGTATTTACCACTTGAAAGATTGCAAAATAAAGCAAAAAAAAAAAAAAAAATAGATAAATCTGTTTATATGGCAGCTCTTGAGATTGATCTATTCATTTTCCATGAAACTCTCACTCTCTTCTCTCTCTCTCTCTCTAATTCTGTATCTCAAATTTGCGTTTAGTTAATAAATAAATAATTTATCATATCTAATCATATGGCAGCACATGAGCTGATATTAAATACAGAAGAAAAAACTATACATACAGAATACAATTTGTTGTCTACTACAATCCAATCGTTAAAAAAAGTAATAGTAACAAAAACAACAAATTGCCAAATGAAATTAACAGACATATGATTTGATTATACACTGGGTGTTAGTTAATGATGTGACCTTAAAAAATAATAAAAAAAAATCATAAAAATAAAATCTCACACAATGAGTCTTTAAAAAAATCTTGTACATTAAAAAATATCCAAGAGAATTTGTTTTTTTATTGTTTATTGTTTATTACTGTAAACAATGCCAAACAACTTGCCTAACGATCGACTAATTGTGGGATACCCCAGTCATAACTTTCTAGCAACTTTCCTCTTGCATTAATAGATGGATAACTCCACATGTCAATCGTAAATAGAAAATTTTGTTTTATCATTAAATTCCTTCATAATTGTTGTTGTTGTTATTATTATTGCAATGAATTTGAAATTCCAATGATGTTTTGTTTTTCATTTACAAAGCGAAATATGGTTTCATTTTTTAAATCGTTGTTTTTTTCTTTTTCTTTTTCATTTCAAAATAATTTATAATTTTTTTTCTCATTTTAAATAATTTCTAATTCTCTAAATCGTATAGATATGAGTAATAAATCCTTAAAAAAAAGAGTGTTTACTAAATCAAAACTGAATAAAATTTGATTATTTTTATAACAAAAAAACAATTCTCTGTTTTATAAGGAAAATTATTTAATCCTTTCCTCCCAACATCACTATTAGTCTGAATGAATACGAATACCCCTAATGTTTTTCTTGTCGTTTTCTTTTCATAAAATCTCCTGCGTAACTTTTTTTTGTGCTGACATAATTTAATGTTTTTTTTTTATTTTCTTTTCTTGGGCGTAAACAGTAAAATAGAAAAATTAAATAAATTGATTTCAATTGGCAACAATTGGTTTTTTATATCACAATCTTGTTGTTGCGAACTATAGAATTCAGTCCACTAGTCAGTCGGCTTTTAAGCAAACATATACACATACTCATTCACATACGAAATAAATGCTCATATTTTTATTGTCCATTGCATTCAAATATAATTTCGGAGGGTAATTTCAATACAAGAAGAAAAAAAAAAACAAATAATAAAATAATCATAAAATAATGTTTAACAGATTTAAAGAAGAGTAGTGAATAAGTACAATTAATAAATTGGAGTGATGTGGCGTGTAGTGTCGTGTCGTTAAGATACATATGATGTGATAGTATGATGATGTGATGTACATACGTGAAACTCATTGAAATGTCATAATTTATTGAAATAAATTAATGAATTTTTATTTATTTGTTAAATGCACACCAACAACAATCATAATAACAACAACATTAATTTGTCGCCAATTAAAGTTTGTGCAACATTTTTTTTTTTCATTTCAATTTCAATTCCAATGAACTCAAACGACATTGTTGACTCAAGTCAAATGCGGTTAAAGTTTAAATAATAATAATAAATAAAACATTGGCACACTCCAGTTCATCACATTTACACAAACATATTCTCTGATATAAATCAATAAAAAAATAAATAAAAATAAATTGTTTAAACATAAAAATCTCTTTACCCAAATTAAAAAAAAAAAAAACTCAAATACAATTGAGTGCGTCTGACAGAACCGCTTAACAAATTTCGGGGGATTTTAGGAAGAATTTGTTGGCACTTACGAAAAGCCCATGAATTTAATTGTTTTTAAAATAAATGAAAAATAAAAATAAAATACAAAAAACTTTACAAACATTATAAAAAAAAAAAAACATTAATTTCATTCTTAAGAACACCCTGTGTGCTCTTTATTGTCTGAATGCTTGAGTAGCTGGCATTTGGCCAATTGGTTCAACAATTATGCTGTATATTTTATTGGTAGAATATCTTATATTGTATTCTGTTATTTTGCCGGGTTTTACTATTGTTGTTGTTGTCGATTTAAATTTTGCCGGCAAAATATTAAACAATCTAATTTGTTGTTTTTATTGTTTTTTTTATTTAAATGTATGTTGCCCAATATGAAAGTGTGAATATTTACTTTTATTATAAATTATATGAAATGCAGTTGTTTAAAATAATGCATTCCCTAAAAAGAAGAATAAGATTATCAGCATAAAAATATTTTGACTAATTCTTTAATAAAAAGAGATTCACAATTGTCCAGATTCAATGGTATTGTACCATTATATCTCTAATTTATTTCAGGACTAAAAAATCTCCTGAAAATACAATAAAATGTCTAAAAAATTATTTTATAAAAAACCAAATCACGATACGATAATTATGGGGCAGATGATGCATAGAAATGTATGATTCATTTTTGCTCATGTTCAAAATTCCACTGACGGCAAAGTTTCTTCGTTGTGGCTCCTTTTAGAGTTTAACAAATTTAAAAAATAATTTCTTAACACAGAATAATTTCTTTCTTTAAAACATCTGTTCGATTTGCTCATTCTTTAATATAAATCTATGTATAGTTCTCTAATTTGTTTAAGTTTTTATTTTAGTGGTCTTTTGGTTGTTGACACACTCATACTTGCTGTTATAAATAATGACAACTATGACGAATTTCTATTGCTCAGTATAATACAATCCTTCTCCCAGTACTCAGCTAATACACAGCATCGTTATACATGTTGTATGTATCTATGGATGTAAATGATGAAATAAATAAACATGAATACGATTCATTCTATTAATAATCCTCGTATATAGAAACGCACCCAAATTCCTAAGTTTTTGTTGTTTTCGTTGTTGTTATTGTAACGGAAATGTTCTAATTAGAATTTATATAGATATTTGTTTGCAATACCCATCCCAGGTCCACAATTTGTGCATTTAGAACAACAATAAAACAGAATTCACTTTGCTCGCAACAAATTTTAAATGCAAAATTTTGAAATTCAACGAAATTTAATATGAATAGTTTTTAATATTTAAAAATTTGTCTTTAGTGTTGGAATTTTAATTGAGATTATTAGAACAAGAAAAAGTAATCTTTCCAAAGCACACGAAACAAAAGAATAAATTAAAGTGCCATTCCACAGAAGAAGAAGTGATTTAAATAAAAGAACTAAAAAACCGCTAAAACAAAAATAAACCAACACAATAAGAAAAATATAATAATATTAATAATAATAAAAAATAAAACAAATTTTGTGTCTCTAATAAATTATCTGCCATATAAAAGATTTTTAAAAGTAAAACAAGAAAAGAAAATCTATCTGTTCTTATGTTTGAAACTCTAAAATATTGTGCAAAAAAAGTGTTATTTTAAAACGAACAAACAAACAAACAAACAAACAGACAAACAAAAGAAAGAAAAAAAGTTTAAATAATAAATAAAGAAAATAAAAAAATATTGTCACAAGAAGAAATAATTAAAGCGTGTACGCTTTAAACGTGCACCAAACATGACATCACAATCCTATTACAAGGATGTATTGGGCTTTGATCCCAACGAAGGACAATATGAATCTTCAACAACAACGACAACGCGTAAAAGTGGCACTCGTCACCATCATCACCATCACCAACAATATCTTCACAATAGCAGCAGTGGTAGTGGTGGCCACCATAATACGCATCATTCCCATCATACGCATCATCGGTCGCAGCATCAACATCAAACATCATCGTCAGCTTCACCAGCTAGAATCTCGATATCACCCGGTGGAGCTTCGTACGATCACTATGCCGACTCTAGTCCGGCCGCCAAAAAGGCCAAACATCCGTCAACACTTCAACAACCTCAGGGTGGTTATGAAGATGCATTGACACAATTTAAAGGTACCATGTCAATATGGGAATATTTTATAGAAAATTGGGATATTTTACGTAAGTCATTTCGATTCAGTCCCCCCCCTTAAGGTAGATGGCTTGACTTTATTCAATTGACCGAGTTTTTTCACAAGAGAAAACTTAATATCGTATGTAAAAGAAAAATGGTCAATTAAAGTCGCCCTCTCCTTGTCGTTCGTCCTGTGTTTGGTTACGTTGTGTTTTTCTTTTAATCTGGCTGTTCGACGTTAATTAATGCTATCGTTTTATTGACTCTTCACTAGCTAGCAGCTATCAGCTCTCTAACATTTATATATAAATGTCAATTTTAGCAGAAGTTAAAAACTAAAACATTTAAAAACTTTTAAATAACACCATTTTCAAATGCCTATTAAAATGTCAGGTTTTATTTACAAAATAAAAAAATATATATATATTTAACTGCAATTTTCTTACTTATCATTCAATACGTTTATACGTAGGTCGTATTTACAAATAACAATCTTAAGAAATTGAAATTAATTTTCTTTATTTCCAAAAAAAAAACTATCTCGCAAAAACAATTAATAATTAGTAAAGATATTTCCAAGTTTTCAATAATAATTTGAGTTGATTATTAGCAAATAACGTATAAACATAGTTATTATTACTTTGGAAATGGTGTGTTTAATTGGTATACAAATTATTGCTTATAATCTAATATTGAAGATGACGCATACATTTATTGGTCAACAAAAAACAAAAAAACCTTAATAATATAAATTTGCGCTTATTTTCGTATTTCTGCACGTTAAAGAGGTTTGCTAATACTAAATGAAACTATAAAACAACTTTAAAATAAATTGCTCCGATAAAAGTTCAAAATTTTGTTGTTTTTTTTTTTTTACCATCTTATCAATCTATTTAAGGAAATCGTTCGTAATTATTATTGAGTTTTATATATTGTTTATATACGACCTTGTCAGTTTATTTTATTTTTTTCTTGTATTTTATTAATTTGTTCGGTTTTTGTTTTTAAATTTTGTTGTATAATTATTTATTAAAACATGTTTTGTCTTTAACTTTTTTTTTTTTTATTTTTGTACTCACACTAAATTACTAACAAACATTTCTATATTAACTAGTTGTCTTGCTTTTTATATACATTTTTTTTTTTTTTTTTTGTATTTTATATGTCCCACTCTTAAATTCTCCTTCTAGTTCTAGTTAATATAAATGATTCCGTAATTATTTATGTAGATTTTAAAGGAATTACTGCTTTGTTGAATATCATTAAAAGATTAATTTCCTAACAAGTTGTGTGATACATTTTTGCATAATTTTAAATAAAAAAAATCACGATCACAATTTAAATTCAGATGGGGAGAATTTTAAGTTGTGTTTTATAGAAATATTTTAAATAAAAATATTTTACATACATCCATATGTTATTTTATTGTACAAATATATTTTATTTAACAAATTGTTGTTGATTTTGATGTCTGAAAAATAACTTTACATGTTGCTATTATATAAATTTTAATCTTAAAATAAAATGTTATAATTTTTAAATAAAAAACTAATGTAAGTTTAATTATTTGAAAAAAAAGAAAAAAAAAATAGAAATAATTAACAAATAAATTGTATCGGATTGACTTTAATTCTCGATATAAACTGTCATAAAGAAAATTTAAGATTTCAACACCTATTACTGCATAACTCAAAAATGATGGGTTCTGATTTGGTTAAATAAAATACAAATTTTAAATTTGAAAAATAAGAACTGCGCACAACAAAAAAAAAAAAATCGTGCACACTTTAAGTTTTATAAATTTTGTAGACGTAAAAAAATAGCATCGATAACTCGTTTATTTTTTGTAATTAATTCTCATTAACTGTGTGCTAAATGTTGTTGTAATAGCTTTTTTTTTGGTTATTTTCTTTTAATGAAATTTTAACAAGATTCATGAAAATTCAAATTTATAGCAAAAATACATTTTGACCTTAATTACTCAGCAAAAAAGGTAGCAAGAATTTGCTAATCGGAACGCTAGTAAAAATGTTGTAAAATGTAACTTTTTACAACATCCTGGTAAGGAATACTATCAACATTTAAAATTTTTGTTGATTTAGTTATCGTTGAAAAATATTTCAGTTATTATTTTTAATAACGACCATGTTAATTTGTTGTGATTTCGATCCAAAGAGAGACAAAAAAGATTTAGGTGCTATAAATTCTTATAGAATTTTAAAATGTCCTAATTGGTCCTACAAATAATTGGCCAAAGGATACAGAAATTTAATCCTGACAAATTGTTTCTAATGTTATTTAAAGTATCAGGAAAATTCGACCATTGATAGGAAACATGGTTCAAGTAGGAAAAAGGTCCACATGATATATTATATAGAATATAAAAGTAAAAGCCGTCCTTAAGTATGTATAGTATACAGAAAAAAAAAATATTTTAAATTATTTTTTAATAAAATTATTAATTAAATTTGTATTGGAGTTTAATTTTCTAACAGATATAAATTTATATTTTAAATAAATTGACAGTTCTTACAAAAAATATAAAGAAAAATAAAATTTTCTTCTATAAAAATGTAGAAATAAAATAAATTTGACTAGTTTTTCAGCAGTCTTCAGTTCATTAGTCTTTTTATGAAAAAGCCGTAATAATAAAATTAATTATTGTAGTTATTAATATTATCATTTTGATGATTAGAGCAAAATCAATTAAAAATTAATTAATATTACAAATTTTACAAATTAGTTTTTTCTGTGTAGGGTGATCCAATATTATTTTTTGCAATCTACATTTAATCGTAATTAAAATTATAAAAGGTGGCATCGTTTCGATATTTTTTTGTTTTCTTCATACAATGTAAAGCCTTACTAACTAATGTATAGTGAGTGATGTAAGATATATTTTAGATTTAGAAATTTTAAATTTTATTTTACTAATATTCTTATTCATTTCTTATTCATTTAATAGCTAATTAATTAAATTTAACATTTCTTGTTTTTTTTTTATTATTTCCAATCTCAATTATTTGCATTTTATTTTGTGATCAATTACAATATACTTGGATACAAATGACTCTCTATATATATATATTTTTAGCTGCCTTAGTAATTAGTTTAAAAGTAAATTGCATTAATGAACCAACTCTCGAATAATTAGTTATGTAAATTTAAAATAGATGGGGGAGCAGAGAATTTGTACGGTAGAGACGGACGGCAGTTAAAACAAAATAAACAATTAATATTATTTATTGTTTTATATTTTTATCACACGTTTTAAAACTTGAACTCAGTCTATTTAAAAACAAAATACAAATTGCAAATTACATTTGATTTCTATAATAAATACACTCTCCTCTATTTATTCTCTTTAATTGTAAAAACAACAAAACTACATGCAAGTTGAGAAAGAAAAAAAAAGAAACTAAAATAAAATCGATAATGGCAATCTATACGAAAATAAATATAAAATAAAAACATAATAAATTATTTTTCATTAAAAGAATAGTGTGAATAAAGTTTACAACAATAATTTATGACAAATTTGCAAATTGTTTAAAATATCTAGTGTTAATTTATAATAGTTTATGTGTTTTTTTTTTAGTCAGATTATTGAATAATTATTGCAAAAAGAGAAGAAATAAGAGAGAGAGAGTGAAAAATGTATTTTTCATAAAGGGAAAAAGTGATTAGAGTTAAAAGTGTTAGTAAACAAATAGGTACCTAGATATAATTGAAAAGTTAAATAAATATTATTAAATTACTAAAAATATCAATAACAAATAGAGTAAATAAAATATGAAATGTTTATGTATGACTTTAAATATGCTTGTGTATGTGTGCGTTTTTCAATATTAATATTTAATAATATTCATTTAAATATCAATTATTTAAAGAATTGGATATTAAATATTAATATTTAAAATAATAAAAGAAGAAATCTTAAAAATTTACATAATTGATTTTAGATTAATTTTTCAAAAAAAAAAAAAGTCGTAAAATATTTATGCTGTTGAAATATCAAATTTCCTTAAAATAAAAAACTATTTATCAAGCAATTTTATTTACAATAGATATTTGCATAAGAATCTTTGCCATAAACACATTTAAACAATTAAATTAGAATAGAAAAAAAACCCTAATGGGAGCATTTAAAAAGAGAGAGAGAAAAAAAAAAGAATTAATAAATATATTTATCTATCACTTGACATAGAATATTTAATTTCTCAAAGATTTTAGTTTTTGAATATTTTTCAAAACAAACCTTTCAACTAAATCCGATTATGCTAATATTTTCATTGTAAGTAATATTATCTTTTATCATAATCGCATTTAATTAAAGGGTTAGTTTTGTTGTTGTTACTTTCATATAGATTGTGCTTTCTATTCATGGGAATTTTTATTTAATCTCGAGTTCTATATTTATTTAAGGTTTTATATGATTATAAGAATTTTTGCTTTATCTTACTATAAACTAAGTTCATAGTTTTTTTGAAATGTTTTATTTTAAATTTTCCTTAGTATGAAAATATATAAAAAATATGTATTTTAAAATTTAGTGTATGTAATTACGATTGTGAAAATATAAGGACTGCGCACGAAAATGCATGCATGCAAATCTGCTTATAGAAACTAAATCAATGGGTGAATTCTAAATATAAAAGAATAAACTACTACTTGTTGTTGGTTATTAAGAAAATTTCTGATATAAATACGTCCAATTTTTTGTTTAAACTCGTTTTCATATTATGATTGTCTTACTGGAAACATTTTCTAAGAATGAAGTCCTTTTTCTATATGGGTTTCCAAATCCTGAACTAAGTTGACGTTGTATTTTTTTCTGCAAATTCTTGCTTTAGTTTCTGATAGGACTTTTTCTTACTTTATACGTCCTCAAGTAGAATTTTCATTAAAATTTTCTAATAAAGATTTAAAGTAATTAACTTTTTACGATACTTTTTCTTCCAGAAATTGGGTGATTTTCTCTCAAACTTTCTAAATTGTCTGAGACTTTCAGCATAAAAATACCATTTTTCTTCCAGTACCAAGTTTCCATTCTGTCACCCTGACTTCTTTGTATAACATTATGATACAAGAAACTGTATTTTGTGACACGACTGCCACCCTAGCAATTGTCTTATATGACCGATATGATCAATACAATTTTTTTTTTCAAACTTACTTTTTATGGATCTAATTCCGTTTAGATCCAAATTAAAAAAAAGTAAAAAAAATAAAAATAAATATTTGTTATAACATGTACATACATGTGTCATTGATATCAAACGATTGATATACAGTATTTCGAGTGTAAACTGATTTTTTTTCATAATCAACTTAAAAATATTAAATAAACTATTTTTTGAGTTTTCAGTAACGTAATAAATTGAAAAAACAAAAAATTGTTATTTTAAAAGTTTGTAAAATATGATGTCATTCTAACTGCCAACACGCATATACACACACGTTTTGATTATACAATACCAACTAAATATTATTAAGAATATATTATTAATAATAATTTACCATTGCAAAAAATAAAATAAAAAAAAGAAGTAGACAGAAAAAGAATTATTATTAATATATATATATTGTTGTTCATAACCATAAATATATTTATGGCAAATAAATATTATGTTCATGTTCATACTTTGTTATTAAAATAAAAACAAAAAGAAAGAAAACTAAAAAAAAGATAGAACCAATAACAAGAACGTAATGTATGAGTGAATGAATGAATGACTGAATAGTAGAAGTTAAAGAAATTTAAGTAGGAGTCGTGTGGCATATCATAAAATAAAATATGAAAAGCATAAATTATTATTTTATAATTAACAAATATTTATTTTTAAATCAAACACAAAAAAAAAATGATAAAGGCGGAAGCTTAAGTTTCTTTTTGCAATTTATTTTAGCTATTTTTTTTCTTTGTATTTAAATATATTTTTTTATATAAAATACATAAGTTTTACATTTTTTATAAATATTTAATAAAAAGGAAATCTCCATAGATCAGATTCATTTAAAGTAAATTTATATAATTTAAAATCAATTGTTTTAGGTATTGTTGTTATAAAACAGCTGTCAACAGATTTTTTTAATTAACAAACATTTGCTTATTTATTCATCATTTCCATTTAAAAGAATATGAATCATAGTAGTTCTTTATTTTTTTCAAAATATTTATAAAAAATATTTGATTTTATTGAAGTTTTTTTTTTTTTTTAAATATAATATCAGCGTTTTCAGGAAATACTTATAATGTAATTCACAATTTTCTATGTCAGTTCGTCAATCAACCCTTGTCAAGTTCAAAATAAATAAGTTTTATAAAAGATTATTAAATAAATTTGTAATTTAATCTTGTTATAAGAATTTTCTTAACAAAATGCCAACTATAAAGTTAATTCTTAACATAAATATAGTAGCCATTAGAAAGATCCTTCTGTTCGAATACAAAAACTGTGAATTTGTTTAAATAAATATTAAAATGTAAAAAACAAAATTGTTGATAAGCTACTTAAATTTACAACAATTACAACAATAACAACAACAACATCAACATAAATATATTTATATTCATAATACTACGAATCGTGTAATATTTAATTTCAAATAAATATTCAAAAATGTTTTTTTTTTTTCATTTAATGTTTGTTTAACAGATGGTCATCTTTCTATTGTTAACGTTATTTTTGTATTAATTAATAATTTATTTTGTTGTAGTTTTTTTTTTTAATTTATTAATAGAAAAAAATATTTGTATACGTTAAAATATTATTAATTATTAATACAAAGTCATTGGCATGTTTATTGAACTTTGATGTTATTAAAGTTAAAGTTGTTGCTCTCTAATATTCGTTTGTCTGTCCACATGTTTTTTTTTATATATCAAAATTCGTTACGTTTCATAGTAAATTACGGATTGTATTACCAAAGTGTCTTTTTTTTTTTTTGTCATGCAAATTTAATATTTTCTGTTCCCCTATTTATAGGTTTATTAATACTATTTGTTTTTGCTTTAATAAACCAAATTCAGGGTCAATGTTAATAACGGTGGTTTCAAACGTTTCAAAATTTTATTTAATTTTCAATTATGTTTATTATTTGGCATATAAGGAAATGTCAAAATGAAATATAGTTAAATGAAAAAGTTAAATAATTTTATTATACGTGTTAATATGTTAAAATTTATAAATAAATTAAATCATGCAAATTAATGTGTTGAAAAATGAAAATAAAAACAAAACAATATTATTTGCCTTAAATATGTGTATGTATGTGTATAGAGAGTAATTAGCAGGGCAACTAAAAATATGCAATATTTTATTTATTTATTTATTCAGAGCTTCAAATGCAGTCAACTGTTAGTTATTTATTATTTTAGGTATTTGGGCATATTTTGGAATATTTGGGTAATTTAAATGACATATTATTCTTAAAAGCATATTTTTTAATATTTTCCACTAAAGAGCATATAATTTATTGCCAAATAAGTCCTAAAATTGTAATTACTTATACAATTTATACGTTTTTGACGTAGCAAAGTATCCAGAACAAAATATTACAATTATTTCTAAATTTATTGGTTTTAAAACTGGTGAAACTAGAAACATTCGGATGAAATTAGAAACATTTCGCTCTTTAATAACATCCATAAAAATCGAGGCACACAAGGATTTTAACTGTATTATGGTGAAGAATCTTTTTGAGAACTAGTGCTTAAGAATTGATTTTAAAAGAAAAAATTGTTCATTAAAAGAAAAATAATCATTAATAATTGATTCTTAAACCGTTTCCTACTGCTTCTATTGAACTTGTTTTAAATGTGACAATTATTTCGAAAGATACTGGATAACAGTATTTTGAATAGTGTACTAAAAATCCAGTTTCCGATAATAGTTAGTGATAATACTAAATTTTTCCTTGATTTTGAGTGGTGGGTTGAAAAATATCCGTCGTACTGGGATTAATAAGAAACAAAAATTAATTATGTGTGTAAAGATAAATTCGAATAACTGGCAGAGTTAAAAACCAATTTTTTTAACAACATTTGTAGTTAACAGCGCAATGTTAAGCATTTAACAGTCGAATCAATTTATAGTATCATATTCAAAGGGAAAATTGAAGGAATAAGGCCCATGTCCACATAAAATGGCACATAGAAATAGTACACAAAGATGTCCCTCATTTGACCCCTTATAATGGAATATATAAATTAATTATGGAATTTGAGAAAATCTTGAACAAAAAATAAAAATGGTGTTAAACAATTTCTTCTTCAGAAAATGTTGAACCATAAAAAAATGTTTTTTGAGTTGAGTGAATGGTTCGCATATGTCACTATAAAGAAATGTTAGTCCAAGTGGTCTCTAATAGAATTGCATAAGTTAAATTTCCGAAATAATTTCAGAAATTAAATAAATAAAATTGTAAAAAGTGTATTTTTCGTGAGAATGCATATATAGGAAACTTATTGAATGATATAAAAATATGATGGTCGAAGGGGTATCTAACAGAATGTCATAAGTCAATAACAACCATGGGTAACTCTTTTTTCCACTAAGTACTTCCTTCTAATGACTGTTAAATTCATGACTTTTTCTGCTCTTTCTTAGTTCCTTTTTTGCTGGGATAGTGCACCATTTTTTTTACTAAATGTGCAACTTACGCGTAGTGAATATTTTTTCACTACATTTAAATTTATTTGTAGTGAAATTATTGAACTATAATTAATATTTTTAAATGGTATTCAGGAAATTTTGTAACTATCACTATAGTGATTATAATTAATTTAAAATCAATTTTTTTACTATAGTGCGATTTAGTAACTTCTGGTTTAGCCGATTCTATATTCTGAGGTCTAGTTCAATTTTGTATCGATCTTACTATGTCCGTCCATCGTCTGACTGTTAAAAGCAATATTGAGCTCAAAAGGGAACACCTGAGGGACAAAGAATGTTGATGGCGGGTATATAGATTCGGCAAATCAGAATTTAATATTGTCGTTTTATTTGCTTTGTAATTAATTTATTATTTAAATAAGAAAAAAATATATATTATGAGGATTTTTTTAAAACATTTTCATATTTCTGGTTACCCTGAATATAGTGTTAAATGGCTAAATATTAGGTTTTTGAAATTGATTCACGTTGATTCATTTTTGTCTATATTTGCTTATGTTAATGCTGAAATTTAAATATTATTTATTTTCAATTGTTTATTGTAAAAATTAAAAACTAATTATTTTACAATTAAGAAACTTAATTATATTTTATGATAAATATGTACAAACATATTGGAATTTAAAGTGTTTATTTTAATAAATATTTATGATTTTTAAAAATCATTTTAATTTAATATCTTATGTATGTTTAGTATTAGATTTCATTAATCTATTTAAACAAATATTAATATAAATGAACTTAATCAAATATTTACTCAAGTGAAGTGATTTTTTTTATCTAAATAAATATTAGATTTAAAAAAAAGAAAACTTCATATATTTTATTTTCATATAGTTACATACGTACGTATGTACATTAGGGTGGGCTCAAAATGAAAAGTATCGATGCTCCCAGGTTAAATAAACATTTACTTCATTCTAAGTTATCGTTTCTCAAAATTTTGGTCCTAGCAATCAATGTCTTTTTGTGATCTCGATTCGAATGAAAATAGGTCTTTTTTTTCTTTTTGGAACCATAGCAAGTACTTTTTCAAGTTTTTTTAATTTCAAATTTGTTTCAATTTTATTAGAATTTTTCAAAATATAATTTCAATTATGTCTTAGAATGAAATAGATTTTCTTTAAAACTGGGAACATCGATACATTTTGGGTCCACCCTAATGTTCATATATATAAGAATGGTATTAATTTTTATTTTTTTTAAATTGTTATGTATGTATACTAGGTCATGATGTGTGATACATAAATATGTATAAGTGATACAACAATCTTATCAGATACAAAATTTTCTCTTCACAGTACTTTATTTTAATTGTTTAACTTTCAAACAAAACTAACTAACAAACTCAAGTTATATCTTAAAAAAAAACAAAAAACTTAATTTTTTTCTCATTCCTTTGTTTGTCTGCTTGTTAGTTAAGTTTCATTTTGTGAAAAACCCCAAAACATTTTTCAAACAATGACCTTGAACTACATTCAGATATTGCTAAACTAATTTCAGTTTAAAAATTATATAGAGAGTTTGGTAATAAAAACATTTAAAGTTATTATTAATATTGTAGGTGATGCATGTAGGTTGTGAGATTATTTTCAGTTGATAATTAAAACTTTTCTTTGTTTTTACAAACAATTATAACAATTAAAAATTTACTTAAATGTGTGCGTGTCTTTGGTGTCTTAAAACTATTTATTACTGCTAATTTGTTAAACTTATTATAGCTGATCAGACAATGAAAACAACAAAGTTTACAATAACTACACATACATATCTTAATTACAAAAAGTTGTTCTTGTTGGCTTAAAATTAAAAAGTTTATTTGTTCTTTAGCTTTTACTCTCTGTCTCTGTCATGACGTTGTTGTTCAAGAGAACTAATAAATCTCAGATAGTTGGAAAATAACTATAATCTAAATCTTTTATGAAATTATAGCAAATCAGTCAGTCAGATTGATTTATAAAGAAATGTTTAATTTTAATTGCATTGTTTTTATTATGCAATAGATTAAATAAAATAATTACTTATATAATCTAGTATTTATGGTGGTTTAACTTCAAATCTATTGTTTTCTATTTGTTTTTTTCTTTCTCTTTTTTTACCTTTTAAGGTAATATTTGTTTATAGGGATTAATTTACTTAATATTATATGTTCATACAAGTAATAATTATTATTATCATTTTAAAATGCTTTGTTTTGCGCGAGTTCTATTATTGTACTATTATTAACTATTATTTGTATTTGTATAAAAATGAAATTATACGAGTAAATGAGTAAATAATTTATAACAAACAATCTCCTTTGTGAAGCGACAACAGTTCTAAATAAGAGTTATTTTTGCCATTTTTTTTTAATATTATTAAGAGTAAGAGTAAGATATTATTAGTATTTCTTGATGAGAATGAGTATCTTGCAAATATATATATTTTTAATTGATGATGTTAGTAAAGGCCACTTGCATTGTAAATAACGATTTATTGTAAAAATGTTTATTTTATTTTTTTTTCAAAGTAATAAGTAGTTGTTGCTTTTACACTTTACATTGATAATTATTGATTTGTTTATTTTTATTTAAATGCATTTAGAAGAGTTTTAGTAAATAAAATATATAAATAGAGAAGAACAAAGTTTATTTAAGTCTAAGTCATGAGTCATAAAATAAATTAAAATTCAAAACAAAAGTCCTCTAAATTACACTCGATTTTTAATTTTGAACGCTTACCTAGAGAATTTTAAGAGAAAATCTCAAAAAGTCAATTGTAGTCGATTAGATCTGATAACATTATTTTACATATCGTTAAATAATAAATCCAATTAATATTGTCTTCACGTCATTCTTACATAATATTTTAATAAGATCAACATTTATGGAGATATTAAGGTCATCTTTGGAAAAAATGAAATTTTATAAAGTATTAAATTTTGTTTTTAAATCAGAAGTTCAAAAATGTTAAGAAATTCTATGAACCTCAGGAACTAGTTTCGTGGATGTCTTAGGTGGCCAGTACCAGTATGGAACGATTCTGCAACTAGTTCTTCAATCAATGAAGTCTTTAATTAATGATTTTTTAAAACAAGTTTTTGTTATTTTTTGTTTCCTAAAAGCCATTTTTAAAATAAATCAAATTTTTTAAATGTTGTATTTTTAATTTTATGAAGGAAGTCATTCAAGAACCAGTAATTAATTTGTTCTCATAAGTGATGTAGAAGTCATACATAATTAGTTCTTAAGCAGAAATTCTCAAGATAATTTCTTAAAACAAATTTAGAATCATAACAAGGATCTACGGAATGAGTTCCAGATTTAGTTGTGTAAACACTAGTTGTAAGGATGTTATTAAAAAATCTGAAATGGTTGTGTGTGGACCAGTTCCAGAACTAATAATTTTACAGCATGTTCTTAAATTTTTCCTGGAAAAGAATATTGTTATCAATTCAAATCCGTAAAAATCTCCCAATTATAGTTTTATAGAATTAAAACATCTTGGTATTAATTGATAATTTCGACTTGATTTTGAAGTTTTGCATTTTTTTATATTTTTTTTTTTATTTGCTAAAATATTTTTTCTTTTTTGAAGTTATTCTGCACTTTATAAATGAAATGACGAAATGATTTAATTACTTGTATCCAAAAATAACAAAAAAGAGTGAAAAATAAATTAATAAATTATATTCACAAAATTTAAAAGTCGTTCTGCAACTAATCACTCAATCAGAAATAAATATATTCGAGTGATAGGATTTTTTATATATTTTTTTGTGGTTGGTTTATTTACTTATAATATTAATATAATATGGGATATTCTATTTCAAGTTTCATCAGACTGGATTTAGAATTGAAGCGATTGACTACAAACATCCAAAATTTTATTAATATTTGGCCGAATCTTTATACCGAAAATATCTTCATTTTAAAATTTTCAATTCATTAATCGGGGTGGACAAATCCTGTCTCTTTTTTGTTTCTGAATTTATGTTGTTCTGCACAAAACATCGTTGACGTACTTGTTTCTAGTATTACACCCAATTTCAATACCGAACAAATTGTATATTAGATAAATATATGTTTCAAAGTTTCGTTGTTCTTGTTGGTCAACCTGAGCCCTATCCTGTTTTGAACATAAATCACATTAAAAAAAGTTATTATCTAATTTATCAGAATTTAAAATTTATCAAAAATTTTTAACCGAATTTTATTGTAAATAAAATTGTCGTTAGCAGTTGGTCGCCTTATTCTGTTCTTTATTTTTTACATTAAATGTTCCAAAGTTAAACATGCTTTACGGATTATAAATATTTGTATTTTGTGGATTCTTTTGCCATTTTGTTATTTTTTAACTTGTTTTTTTTTTTATTTATTAGTTTTTTAATTTCATATAAATCTTGAGCAAATTGATGAAAAATATATTGGAATTTATTAAAAAAGAAATAATAATAATCGACGAATAACAGGTTAAAAGGGAAATGAAAACTTCTTTGAATATTTATTTAGTTTGTGGTTAAATGTGAATTTTATATTATAATTAACGAGCATTTGCTTTACGACCTTGTTAATATTATTTCTATATATTTTTTTCTTTTCTAATTTAAATTATTTGTTTACAGCTTTAATATGTATTAAAAAGTAATTAATAAATATACAAAATATAGTTACGAGCATATAAATAGATTCACTTCGTAAGCCCTTATAAATTTATTCCTAAAAAAAATACAAGGATTTCAAGAAAAAAAAATTAAGACCTATACATAACATCCTGAATAATTTTTCAAGCTTTCCAAATATTTTAATTAATATTCAATTGATTAGTATAGATTAATTTTCAGAGGTATTTTTCAAAAAATATTTGCAATTAAAATAAAAATATTTACTCATTGTCCTTTACTTTAAAATTTATTCATAATTAACTTTATAAAATTTAAAAAATTTTCATTTTAATATTTTATAATAGCTCTGTGAGATTCACAGAAATATCTTTCTGTCTTCGGTCTCATATAATATACGACTTTTTCGATTCCATTTAATATCCTCTAATATTAAAATGTATAAATTCTTGAGATCAGCTTAATGTATTTATTAAGATAGTTGCTAAATTATCAGTAGATTGCAACTTTAATGTTTATTTTTATGTAAATATAACAGAAAAATTGATCGGATCACAAGTGGATAATGAATCAAAAGGAACACTCTAAAATCTAATATGAATACCTTAATTAAAATGACTTTTACATCTTGTCTTTAATTTTCAATTAAAGTATTTGAAATGGTAATAAAAATAAATAAATAAATAAATAAATCAAGTACAATTGTCACGTTCAATGATTTCATTTTTAAGTATTTTTCACTTTTTATTATTATAATTTTAACTATTGATTCAGTTAAAAAGTCCCAAAAAAAAAAGACAAATAAAACAATTGTTAAAGTAATTGTCAAAGATTGTCTGGCTTATTTATTACAATTAACCCATGAAAGCTGAACAGATGGTCAAAGCAATAAATAATAATTAAATACATTAGTATGTGTGATGGTGTGTAAGAGTGTGGGCTTCCAATAAGGGAAATAATGATTGCATGTTAATATTAAATTTTTTGGAATGTTTTTTTTTTTGCAAATTATTGTTTATTTTCTATTAAAACTGATTAAATTCAATTAAGTTAATACTAATAAAATTATTTCATTTCTGTTTTTTATTTTTCTTTAGATGAACGCGATGCCATTCAAAAGAAAACATTCACAAAATGGGTCAACAAACATCTTAAAAAGGTAAAGTAACTCGTACAAATTAAAGTAAATGAAAAGTAAGAAATAAAAAGACACACACACACACACAATTTAAATTTAATTGTGTACGATCTTTGTAATTGAAATGAATGAAAGAAATGATTCAAAATAGAAAAAAAAAATTGATTTGAAAATACTTAGGGCAAAGAAACAAGCTTTTATGCAAGATACCATAATATAGTTACATATAAACATACATTACATACAATCCATACTTTCTCTAATCATGTGAATTGTATTTTGTTGTATCATTAAATTTTCCTTAAAGAAAACAAAACTTTTACTTCAAAATTACATTTTTTTTTAATAAATTATTATATTGGGTAATTTATAAAGTTATGCCTATATTTTATGCTAAAAATGCTTTTTAATATTTTAATTTGTTATATTACTCCTTAGTTTATTGCCTCTAATGCTAGAATATTCTTTTGATGTTAAAATAATATAATTCTTAAGGCATTATTTTCAAATTCAAATTCTATTGCAAATATATGTTTAAATCTTTAAAATCTGACATGATTTGCAGAACTTGCGATCGTTAATTATCTCGTTTTATTACATGCTGGCTATATATAAATTTCTGACCATTAGTTTAGAAGGTACAGATTTATTACGAAAATATTTGCTATCGGTCCCACTTTGCACAGTGACTTTAGCTTTATATATTACCCAATATTACAACCAGCTAAGTACAATAATAGTAATGAATGAATGTAATATTTTTTCTCTTTTCCCCCTATTAATTCATGATTTTACATATATGCTTTTTTTTTTGTAAATTCCCCATAATTATGCAGCATTGGAAATATGCAAAGGTATAGTGTATTTAAATTTTATTTTATTTAAAAAAATGTAAAATAATAAAAAATAAATTTCTTAATAGTTTTTCTTAAACTTTCGTTTGTTAAAGAGAATTTTTCTTAATTATATTTTAATTGTATAAATTTGTTTGTAAAAATAAATTAAATTCCAGACCTACACAATGTTACATGTTTGTGTTTACACAAATGGGGCCCCATGTTGTCCACAGTCTGCCGTAAGTTTTAAATGGCTCAGCTGCTTTCCCTAATCACAAGCAAATAAAATTTTTGATTTTTTTTTTTTTTTCTAAAGCAAATTTTTATTTTTAATATATAAATTTTTTTATTTGCATAAAGCTTTTTTTAATTAATAGTTAATAAGTTTTCTTTTATATGAAAATATCATTATCAAGCTTTTAATAATTATATTTTTATTATTTCGATTGTCTTTTTTACCAAAATTTAAAATTATTTCCTCTTCTAATAAGAATGCAATAAGATTATTTTGTTTGATGAAAATGTTATAAACTTCAAGAGAAACATTTTGTTAAAAAGTGAAATTTCCATTTGTTTTTTTTTATATATATATTTTTTTTTTAACACAATAATAATTTAAAAGAAAGTTCTTAAGACAAACAAAATGTAATATAAAATGGCAAATGATTTATATTTCTAAATTTTCATTTAATAAAAAATTGTATTTCCGTTTCAAAATAGAAAGCTTAAAATTTTAATTAAAAAAAATGCAAAATATCAAAAAATAAATTATTCTTTAATATAATTTCCTATTGTTATTATTATATCATTTTATTATGTTGGCATACAACCACTGTGCGTAAAAAGTTACTCTCGCAAATTAAATACAAAGTAAACGCTTTAAGACTTTTAATTTGTGCTTTTTTTTCATTTTGCATGTATAAAAAATATGTATATTTTCTTTTTCAACTTTTACTTTTCTAAAAAGAAACCAAAAAAAAAAAATATATTTGTATTTTTAACTGAAAATAATATTTTGTTTTTATTTTTTTGTATTTCTTTTGTTTTTATGTTTCCTATTATGAATTCATCTCACAATTATTTAATATATCGGTCAAAATAGGCTAATCGTCGTGTTGAAGACTTGTTTGAAGATTTACGAGATGGACACAATTTGCTCTCACTCTTGGAAGTGCTATCTGGCGAACACTTGGTAAGTTATTTATTAGTTCATTTTAATGATATTCTTATATATTTATATAACTCCTTTTTTTATATTTGCAGCCAAGAGAAAAGGGGAAAATGCGTTTCCATATGATACAAAATGCACAAATGGCTTTAGATTTTCTACGCTATAAAAAAATCAAATTAGTTAATATAAGAGCAGAAGATATTGTGGATGGTAATCCAAAATTAACACTGGGTTTGATCTGGACAATTATTTTACACTTCCAGGTAAGTTAATTTGTATTGAAAGTAACCCATACGATCGTGTATATGTGTGAGTTGTTTAAGTTACAAAATGCCTTAAACAAATCATAGGAAGTACATTTTACATATTTCTTTTTTTGCTAACATGTTTTCGTACACTATTTTGCTAAATTATAAAACTTTCAATTTCTGAAAAAATTATGTAACAGTTTTTATAAATTTGATATTTATTTTTAAACGTCATGTCATTTGAAATGATAATGCGACCATGGTCTAAGTGTTTTTATTGTATTATTAAGAGTAGGAGCTATTTCAACACCATTACTACCCACACACCTGAAACTGAACTAAAAAGTTCTGGTTAAATATCAGCCTCGATTCTGCTCTTCGATTTCAGTTCTTACTATAAGATTTGTTTTGGCTGATTACTTTTGCGATTAAGTGTGATGTTTTAATATCGATTGTTGTCATACCAGTAATGCCGAATATGGCAGGTAGGTGGCTGCCGAACCAGCCAGCAACAGCACTCAATAACAATGACAACGTCAAGAAACAACATTTATCTATCTACCAACGATAGCGTATGAATACATATAGGAACAAGCAACATTTGTTATGTTCTGCTGACACACATTGACTAACTACGCGCATGCGCAACAAACACCTACACAATACCCAGTACCACATGTATAAATTACAAAAATACAACATTAAAAACAAAACAAGTCAGTTTCTACTTTTTTTTGTAATATTTCACGATTGAAATCTTAAAAATTGCATCACTTACATGCCTATATGTGATTCATTTACATATTGTATATATTTATATATTATTTTTATAAAATATATTAAATAACTATTGTATACTCAATACTTTTTGATTTTTATATTCTCCTTCATAACGACCATATGTTGTTTTAAAAATATTTACTTGGCAAAAGTCTGCAAACGAAAAGGAAAACAAAATCAAAGACCCCATTTAACCCATAGATGTACAACAAGTTTCTGAATTCGAACGTATTTCTTTAAGAAAAAGAAATATTTAAAATAAAAATTGCAAAAGATGTTTTTTTTTTAATAAATCAATTAACATATATTTCTCTAAAATAAATTTAAGTTCTATTTCACTCAAAATAGGGTTAATAAGCAAAACAATGCTAAAAATAAGAAAACAAGTTATACTTTTAAAATTTTTATTGTCTCAAGGATTTATTATTGTTACACTTGATCAAAAGAGTTGTACTGTCTTCTTGTACATTATTTATTTAATTTGTGGGTGAATGGCAATAATTGTATTTTGAACTTATACAAATTTCGATGATCATCATGACTGCAACTTTATTTGTTTCTGTACTGTACTGTTTTATGATGATGTCATAGCAAATATCATCATTGTTGATTTTTTTGTACTAAATTAAATAAAAAATCAACTGGATTTATGATGTTATTTTTATTTAAATTGCTGCAATTTAAAACATTCAGATTGATTGTCCAAGCGACCGACCGTCCAATTGTTATTTTTATTTATTTTATTGTTTTTAAGGATTTAATAAAGCAATTGTTTTCGATATTTATTCCACACCTTCAATGATTTGCAGTCATGGTCACTAAACCATATAAAGTGGCAAAATATATTCGTATATTTATAGTATAATAACAGTCAATCAATTTTGAAAAATATTATTTTTAATATCTTGCACTGTATCTTAATTGTTACTTTCATTATGTTAATGTTTATAATAATTGATTTTAATAACATGTATCATAGAAAAAATATATTATTCTTGTTAATTGATATTATTACAGTTATTTATTAATAAATATAATAATATATATTTTTTGTAATTATGGTTTTTGAAGATTTATAATTAGCGATTTGATACACTTAATTCAAAATAAAGTGAAATATAGATTTCGTATTATGTGCATTTACCAATAATTAAAAAGGAAAATAGATTATAAACTATTTTTCTTAATAATGTAAGACTAATTTCAGGTTACTATATCGTATTAACCCTTCGTGCCAGCCAGATCAATTGCAGATTAAAATGTTATTTTAATATATAGTTATAATTATGCTAGATACTTGCAATTTCAAGTACCCTCCTCCCTTCCAATTTTGTTCTCTAATGATCTGCAAAAAAAAAAAACAGAACGAAAATGCTTATACAAGGAGAGTTATGACAAATATGGTCATAACTATGAACTTATGAATTTTCACGATTTATTAAAATCGTTTAAATTGAGCTGTCATCAATTTAAACATGTTCTTTTATGATTTTCCACATTGTCGTTCATATTTTCATGTTATAAGAGTAGTATCGATAAATTCTCATCCTTAAATGTTCGAAAAGAAAAATTATGAGCGTTTACAGATACTAAACAAGGTGTCATACATCTGTATGACAAAGTGCTAAATGTGGTACATAATATTATTATCTAGTAGTGTTTTTTTACTCGTATTTTATTTAAAAATTAATTTGCCTGTTTCCATTAGTCTTGATTCATTTAATTTTTTAACTTGTTTTATACGATTCGCTCCATTTGAGAATTTAAATTTAATTTCTATGGTTTTACAGTAGCTGTAAGTAAAATAAGTGAAATTCATTTTAATTCTTAATTATAAATTATACCTATATATTATAAATACATATAAATGATAAAATTATCTACTCCCAGAAAAAAATGTGTTAACTCACAACTACAACTCGTTCCAGAACACATGAAAATAGTCTGTACTTGTTCTACTTTGGCGTTTTTAGTTTGAAATTATCATCTCCGGAACTAGTTCTGTGGAAGTGTTACCTAGCCAATACACATTCTATGGAACGGTTCTAGAACTAGTTCTTTAATCAATAATTTGTGTTCGAAATTGTCACAATGAGAACTATTGCTATAGAAGAGTTAGGGAATGGTTTCAGAATCTGTTCTCTTTTATTTTTTATTCCACCACTTTTAAATTCAATTTAATACTTATTCTGTATGACTTCTACATCACTTCTGAAAACAAAGTACAGGTTCTCGAATGAC
>MINK01171889.1:43007-61705 GCA_001735545.1 Phormia regina
ATTCAAATAATTATCTTTTTTTTTGTTATTTTATTACTTTGTAAAATCCAGTGAATAGGATATTTATCAAAGTATTATAAACCGTTGATATAAAGTTGTATTTAATTAATCATTTCTGCTCGTAATCGTAGAATTCTAAACCTATAAATAAGTGTTTTAAGTTATTCAAATAAACCATCATGCATTATTGCCATTAAATTAATTTTGTACGTTTTATCTACAAGTCGTTTTAAAATTGAACGATAGTCGTTTATATAATCCAAATTTTTGAAAATATTCGATTTAAGAAATTTATTAAATTTCTTCTTATTTGATTCATTTACTCTTATTAGAATGTTTACATATTTTGGAATTAAAAAAATTGCTCTTTATTTATTATTTTAGTTATTTTTAACTTGATTAAATTATTTTTGGAATCTGTTAAAGTCAATATCTTTGAAAAGTATTTTATTATTTTATTGAAAAATTTACAAAACTATGTGGGTTCTTAATATTTACGATCAGCAGCATCATCATTTAAAGTAAAATATCGTCGCCAACGGCTTTAATTAAAGTCTTGAATTAATAGAAAAAAAAATTACATATACACACAAAGATGCGAATGGTTGTGTGATTATTAACACTTATTATTGTTCGGATTTTATTACAAAAATGTATCTAAACAAGTCATTAATGGCAGCTGATGCAACCGATCTACCGACCGACAGACCGACAGACCAACAATCAATTAGAATAAATGCGACGATTGTTTGGTTAAGTTTATCACCTCCACGCAAAAAAATAAAATAATTTAAAAAACGAAAAACAAAAACAACAAAATAAATTAATAGAAATAAAATTCCTAATGTCAATTTTAGTTTATGTGTCGTGTTATGTCTTATGCAAATTAATAAATATTTAAATGACAATCAATTTGGAAAGAAAAAAAAAAAAAAAAACAAAAACAAATATAATATTAACTATAACTATAAAACATTTAAAATAAAACAAGTTATTTTGCATTTTCAATCACAATTTTATATTTGCATTTATATATTTGTTTGTTTGTTTATTTCAAATTTTGTGAATGAATTTTTGTTGTTTTAGTTTTGAACGAAAAACAAAAATAAAAACCTACTGCCGCCTAAACATGAGTGTAATTGAATAAAATTAATTCGATTTTTTTACCATATTAAATGCATTATTTTTTTTTTATTTATTATTAAAATATTTGTGTAGGATGTGTTTATTGAATGAATTTCGCATTTATTTATGAAAATAATTTAATTTCCAAAAGTAGTTAATTAATATCAATTTTATTAGATGTCAAAATAGCAAAAGATAATTTTGATTCTTTGTGAAAATTTTTCAAATTAGGACCACTATCTATGCACATTGGGGTGAAGAAGGTCGAAATGGAGTTTGCTTTTTTGTTATTGTACAATATATATTTAGGGAAAGCTGATTGATGTCTATATTTTCAAAAGTAAAAAAATATATTTTGTGGAATTTTAAGATTTTTATCGTTGTTAACTTAGGAATTTACAAATTAAAACAAACAAAGTTATTGTGACAAAAGGGAAAATGTTTCTATTCTGTCTTTCAAAAAATAATAAATAAAATAATAAAATTAATAAATAATGAAAGTACGTGATAATAATTATTGAGTGACAATTTTCATGATTTCGATCATAGCACTTTAAATCGATATATAATTTTGTTATTAAACTAAAAAATTACTAATTACATGTAATAACATCGATTGAAAATTTTCAAAAAACTTAAAAAAGATTTTGCTAAATTGAGAGCATTTAATATAAATCAATGAACAAAAATTTGCCAATGATACGCAATTGTGTCGTTAATACACAATTTGCAGCCACCAAAGCTCCGGCCATAAAAAATCAAATTTGGTAGCAAGAAAACAACATATTATGAAAATTTGAATTTAAAAATTTAATTAACTCTCCACTTTTGATATATTTTATTCCACCGTGCAGTGATTGAAAATAACAGACATAGTACATTTTCATAATAAGTGATAATTTTTTTTTACATACCTTTATTTATTTTATGTTAAAATTTAAAAATAAAGTTGTTTCGTAGTAATTATGACACAACTTAAAGCAATACGCATTTTTTAGGGTGTAGTACGTCCTCACAGAATCTCAAAAGTTCAGTTTCCCAGGTCACTCTAATGAATAGAACAAATGTAATAGATACATACACACTATTACATTTGTTCTAAATTAATATTTTCTTTACGTTAAACAATTCAATGCAAATATCAAATATTACAACAAAAGGGTGCGTTAAACCGATTAATTGCGTCTTAGTATTTCCAAAATTGTAATAACATCTAATTAATAATATATCTATCTAGTTGAATAATTCCACATAATTTTCACAGTGTATGATATCTTAGTTAAATTTGGTTTAATTAATACTACTGAATTCTGCTGAATGAAAAAAAAAACTATATAATATAATGTAGATGTTTTTATTTGATGAGAAAACTATCTACCTACAAGATATAATTTGTTTTTTTTTTTAATAAAAACACAAAAAAACTAAATAGAAGTAATTTTATAAAGTGCGTTGTACGCAAGAATACTTATGATTATATCAACCAAGTTAATAACCCTATGTATTTTATGTTTCTTTTTTTCTGTTTTCTTTGAACAAAATAAACACTATAATACATTATTTTAAACCAACAAAACAAAAAAACTAAATAAGAACATCATCAAACACCATCAAACTTTTGTAATTCGAGACGAAATGTGTCGAAAAGAAACCGAAACAAAGTGAGAATTAAAGTGTTTTTTTAGTTATGTCAAGTTGTTAAATTTGTTACATTTTATTTTTGTGTATTATTTAAATTGTCGTTGTTTTGTATTTGGAAATCTTATATTTCCAATGTAATTTTTAGCCCAAAAAAAAAAAAAAAAGCTGCAATAAATTCATGTTTACGATGTGTAGACAACATGATTGTGAAGTGTTGGTGTTTCGGCCGCGCTCTTAATATGATATTCAAATATTAATACATATGTCATATGTCTGTCTGTTTGATACATTTTCTTAAAAATATTTATAATTGTTTTAAGGGCACTTGTTTTTAATATAAGCGACTAAAACTGGTTGCTGTTGCCGTTGCCTCACTATGTATGATAATGATTAGAATAATGTGGGAATAATAATGATAATGAAGTTGTCAAAGTAGTGGCAGTCATGGTAAAATCAACAATCCATAACCAGCAATATTGGCTTATATCAGTAAAAATAACATCAGTTTGCTTGCATACATAGTTTATATCTTTGTTAGTATCATAACATTAAATATATTCTATCTTTACTTTTTTAAATTTCCACAAAAACACATTTTTAACCCTCTACTGCATACAGCGCCAAATATGGTTTTCGTTTTTTAATGCATTGTATTTTCTATATACGATACTTAATCAAATTTTTAACGTTGATCATAGTGATGATGACCAAATATCTGTTACCGACGATGAAGACTTTACAAGTCAACATATTTATATTACCGGAGACTGCTGACAGCGATTACAAGCCTAATACATCGAATGTATAATCTACTAAAACTCCAAGATCTCCATTTTAGAAAGAAAGTAGTTTGCCAACTTATTCGAGTGAAAATTTTCCTTTTAGAGAAACGAACCTAATTGAACTATATGTCTTTATAAAATTTTTAATCTTATTTTCTACGATAATATGTTTCCACGAAGAATATTATTATTTTTTCAAAATATAACTCTTAATGCATATAATGACATATATAGCTTCATTAATTTTTTTCCAAAATATCTAGTGAACTTTTTTAATTTTAGTTACATACGTATTAAATTGTCCATAATAAACATATATTTACTGTGTTTTATTTTTTTCTTCATTTTAAATATCTTCATGCAGTAGAGGGTTAAGCGTTAAAATCAAAGAATTGAATTTTGTTCACATATATTACCCAGCAGGACGTGTCTTGCAGAAAATATCGGCGATGTTTTGATGTTTTGGCACAGTCTTCGATGACACATATACGACAGCTCTGAACAAATATTGGTGCCATTTTTTAACAAAGGGCACTTAAGTCATCAGCGTTAGCTGAGTGACACGTCTTGCATATTTTCGTCTTGCATATTTTCGAAAACTAAATAAAAAAAGAGTTGAACCCAGGCCACCAATTTTCTCTTATAGTCAAGCGCAATAACTACTTCAGCTACAACATTCTCTCTTCTTTAATGATTTTATAAATGCTTTTATTTGGAAGTAGTTCTTGATGACATTGTCATGCAGCATGTCGTGTGTTTGGTTTAACTCACGATATTCTCTCTGTATTTTTAATTCTTGTTGTCATCGAACAATATATGTACAACAATTCAGTACTTTTTATTATTATAGTCACCGAAAATAGGTTAAGATAATGAAGTGTTTAAAAGTGTTGTGCAAGTATTGAGTATTAATATCGAGTACCGTTTTTTTTGGGTACTGAATATTATAAAGAAGTTATTCAATACTATCAGAGTGTAATTTTTTAGATTTTTAATATTTTTTTTATTTTATGTTTTATATAAACAAATTCACAAAACTTTCATTAAATATATTTGTTTTAATTTTAATAAAATAACATTTATTAAAAATCATGCAGTTAAAGAAACATTTTTTCGCTAAATATAAATCCATTGATTAAAATAATACCATAATCATGAACGAAAATTTTTTCTGAGGAAAAAATTGGTATAGATAATAAAAGCTAATATTTGGCGAAGAATTTTAGTTTTAATCTGTTAAGAACTCTGATTTTATGATAGACATTTTATTCTATATATTTTATTGTTTATTTTGGATCGCTTCATAGTTTCTTTAAAATATTAATAAGAAAGTAACTATCTTATAAAAAAATTATAGTTTTTCATATTTTTTTTACATAAAAAAAATATTTCTTTCGTTAGATATAAATCTATTAATAGAAAAAATAAAAGTTTTTCAAAGAAACAATTTAATAGATTTTTGACAAAATTACTAATTTTTTTAAATTATGATCTGACTGAATTTTTCATTAATATATTAAGTTGTCAAAAGATGGATATTATCAAAAAATATTGAGTTATATAATCTAAACTAATTTATTATTCGGATATGACGGCAGTGTAATTTTGAAAGTTCGAAAGAAATCATGTCTAAGAATTAAAAACCATAAAAGAATTTCAAATTAAATTCATTTAATTATTTGGGAACATTTTATATACAGCACTCTTAGTAAAATTCTTTCGGCAAAATAAGATATAATAACCGAATAACAAGTTTCAATATCGAATTTTTAAAATCATGATTAAAAAAAAACGTCATTCAGAGCACTACAAAAGTGCACCAAATATTGGGCATATAACTAATCTTTTAAAATTAAAATCTTTTAAAAATATCAGATTTAAATTAATTTAATAAAAGGATGCCTAAATATATATGGAATTCCTTTATTTGCAATTAGAATTAAACGAGGCAGTACCTTCGACTATGCTGCCAAACATAAGCTAAATGTGGACTTAAGTATGAATATAAAAAGTTTAATTTTTCTCAAAAAATTATGAAATTATACATTCTTAAGAGCTGGGATTAAACGTTTAAACTACTTTATACAGAAGAATTTGTTTTGAGTAAGATTATCTTAGATTTTCATAATATAAGAAATCTGTTATCATTATTATCGATATTAATTCTAACTCGTTTTTGTTTTTTGATTTTACACTTCTTTTATCTATTTTTTTTTTTGTTACAACAAATGATGATTTTTATTAAGTCATAAACTGATTATTTAATTCTTTTGTAGCGCTTTATTCGAAGTGATATTCGAAAAGTTTGCTTTTGTTATTACTTGTTGTTACTATTTCTGTTGCTACTACATTTCTCCAATAGTTGTGTAGTGTTGTTGTTATCAATGCTGTAGTCGTTTTGGTGGTGGCGTATAGTAGAGGTTGGCCGCGGTAAATGTTGTTTCGATGAAAACTCCAAAATAAAATTCAAAAAAGAACTACAACTTACTACCGCCAACGCCGGTCTCACTAAATCAGCCAACCAGCAAATTTACAAAAACAACAACCATAACATTACAATACATACAAACAAATACAATTAAATAAATAAATAAATAAAACTGAGCAAGGTTTTTGTAAATAATTAAACAAACAAAAAAAATTCTCTTATTTTAACGTTTTTATTTAAGCCAGAAAGAACAGCAACTGTTAACGCCTTCGTTCGTATGTTATACGCCAAATATTAAAATTGGCATAAATAATGACGTGAGCGTAACTGCTGGCTTAGTATGTACGTAATCGTAACGCTCAGTATCTTGTCTATTTGTCGTAGTAGCAGAGATTCATTTCTCTGCCTTTGTATTAAGTTGGTATATTGGTTGGTTGGTTGGTTGAATGTTTCGCTTTCGTGCTTTTCTGACGCTCTTTTTCATAATTCTTTATTATTTGTTTGATTCTTATTGCCGCTCTGTATATGTACTGCCAACAAATACAAACACCTGGCCAACAGAGTTTAAGCGTTACTAGTAGAAGCGATCATTGTTAGTCGTTGTCGAGAAGCCGTCTATTTTGGTGGAATTGTATAAATTTAAATCGCTCGCGGGTTTTTGTTTTGATTTGATTTAAAAGATAAAAAACATATATATATAAATGTTTATAAGTCAAACGTTAACTAGTAATTAAAGTGTAAAAAGTATAAATTCTATTCTAAATTTTAAAGAATCTTAAACAATGTTTCACATTTAAATATTTCTAAATAACGGAGAAAATTTTTAAATCGAAAATACAAAATATTCAAATTATTTCTTGTGTTACTTTGGATTTTCAATTCGTCGTTAATATTACAATATTACAAGAAGTTGTCTACAAATTGGAGGAAGTTTTTGATTTTAATATTAGCGTTCGTTGATCTAACATTAACATTGTTGATGATGTCAGTAAGATCGTGGCTTATTTAGTAGTTAGTCCGCATATTGGTTTGTTCGTTATGGTTATATTAAATCCGTTGGTTCAACTTAATCATTGGCGTGTCTCCTCCAACCAACCAAATAACACTTTTTAGCATAATTTTTCTCAGTGTATACATTTTGGTTTTGTTTAAAAATCTATTTCATTGTTGATGCAACAGTGCAAATTTATCTTTTGTTGTCTATTCATTTATCTGAAGTGTGCTGTGCTGTGCTGTAATAAAATGATGAAAATACACTTTATCACCCATTTGTTGTGTTTTTTTTTTCTATGTATTGTTACATCTATTTTTTTTCCTATTGTATGTGTCTGTTTGTCCCCTTTTATACATACAACAACTGACTGTATTAAAATCTCCATTTAAATTGTACAAATTCAATGTGTTTCATTTCATTAAAATATCTTTAGACTAGATCTTTTGAGTATGTCAGAAAAATAGACAATTATTATCGTCGCGCCTGCGTTCATTTTAATTTGAAGTAAATTCCATTTCATTCCCTTGCAATTACGATAATGAACAAGTACAACGTGTGTGTTTTGTTTCTTAATTTGTTGTGATTTATCTGTCAGTGCCTAACCAAAATTCAAGGGCAAATGGATTACAAATTACTAGAGAATAATAAATAATGTGTGTACAATAATAATGTAAGATGTACACTGAAAAAAATGTACTTAAAATATGATATTCTTAAAAAGCCTTTTAAGTAAATAAACATTGATTATTTTTCATGATATCTATAGCATATTTTTGCTAAGTGTAAAAAACAAATTTAACGAACTATTTTTATTTTTCTATATATTTTTAATTTGCAAAAAAAAAAAAAATCTATATTGAAATAACAATTGCATTGACTTGTTTGATTTAATGCTTTATTTAAATATTTAAACAATTTATTGTAATAATTGATGTTTGACGACCGCATTCTAATTGAAATTCGGTAGGAGCAACGTCAGTGGGAGCAAGTTCAATGAAAGCGCACTATTAACTGCTCTATTTGAGCTTCATTAAAAGTTATTATTAAATTATTTTTCTAATTAAATGTATGAACAATATATAGATAGTATTGTATAGTTAAGTAATTTTTAGTATATTTTTGTGATCTTGTGAACATTTTGTTATACATTGAAAGATATGTATGTAGGTGTTTGATTACTAAGTGGGTGTTTAATTGTTTTTCACGTAATACTTAAGAATTTATCAAAAATTCTTGTTTTAACTATTTATAGTTATTAATTTATGGTATTTTTCTTAAATGCCATTTTATTTATAAATGAATAAAATAACAAAAAATATATTATTGAAATATTCTACTATATATGTATATATGTATATATACATATTTAAAATGTCTAAGTATCTTTCAAACATGGCTTAGTTAAAGTAATAAAATTTGTTTTCATATTAAGCGATAATGAATTTGTTAAAAAGTTTCAGCCATATCTTCAAAATTAATAATAATTTTCAATTATGTTTTAAAAAAATCTCACAGTTTATTTGGTTTTAGTTCTAAAATGTCTTCAAATAATGTCGTTGTACGCATAAAATGTGTTTAATTGTTGTAGCTGCAGTTGTCGTCTCAGTCTCTCAGTCGCTATTACAATAATTGAGAATTCTATTGCTGTTTGTTGTTTACTGTGGCTATATTAGAGAAATAACATATAATGACTAATGTCTTTGTCACTTTTCGCTTGACTATTTTTGGTCAAACCGGCATTAACTTTTTTTGTTTTTATCAGAAAATGTTTTTATCAAATGAAAAAAAAATATATTGAAAGAAAATTTCGTTATTAACGAGCAAAGGCAAATAAAATTAACTCTAACCTTTTTTTTCGTAATGAATGCAATGAACTTCAAAAGATTCATTTTTGCTCTACTGTTCATAATAATAATAATACTTATAATAGTTATTAAATTTTTAAATGTATTTTGTCTGTAGTTTGTACTTGCGTGTAATGGAATTAAACATAAATTAAAATTCTAATTATTTTCTTCGTCGTGGTTTCAAGAGAACTAGCGGTAAAAATAGCAAAATCAAGGGAATTAAATTACTATTACAATTCTCAAAAACTTCCACAATTTATTGTTCTGCGTCTACTTCTTCGCATGTACACACATACGTCTGTATATATATTTTTTTTTTTTGATGTCTGTCCAACCCTACACATTTAACATCCGGTTTCGTTTGGTTAAGTTTCAAATTAGTGTTTTTTTAGTCACAAATTTTTTAAATAAATGAAAATCTAAAGATGAATACAAAAGACAAAAATTAAAAAATAAATCATATATTCCCATGTTTAGAAAGAAAGCCACCAAAATTGAGTTTTAATTTATAATAACATACACCTTAAGGTGTTTTCATTTCAAAAGATAACAATACGAACTTTTATGTAATTAAACGAAAACGAACTTTAAAAAAAAATAGTAAATTTAAATTAAAAGTATATATAGATATAAAATTGTTAAACATTTCGAAACGGTGTCAAAACAATTCATTTTAAAAGGAGACAGTGTAAAAGCTGACCAATATTGAGAGTACAATGCATTCCAGAACATCCACAACTTCATCATCACTGATGAAGAAACGTGGCCAGACTCAAGGCACAACAACCGCATTAGTACCCCGTCGTGGTCCACCTATAACCACCAATATTGACGATCAAAATGCTATTTATCAGCATCAATTCAAACATGAAAAGACCATTCAAGCAGTTATTACCGATTATCCAGGTGATGCACCTGCATCAGCAACACCACAAGAACGTATTTCATATGATCGTTCATTAGTTGTGCGTAATAGTTTTCGTAATGGAAATTCTGATACACCAGATGCTAGAAACGCGATAACTTCTGGTGCAGTAGGTGGTCAACATCATGAGTTACACGAATCGTATCAACAAGTGACTCGTAACAAACGTATTTCCACTGAAGTTCTCGGTTCTAGTGTTGAGAGTACTAAGACATCACAACGAGGACCCAGTGGTCATCGTCGAATTACTACACACATAGTTCGTAAAGTTACAACCTTAAGTCGTGCCGAAGAGCAACAATTACCGCCTGAGGAATTATTACCTCCTGCTAAAATGTTGCGGAGTTCTGATTTGGAATATCGTCATACCTTACCTAAAAGCACTATTTTACCAGCTATAGAACCCGCATATTCTACATCAACAAAAACTCAACGTACTAAGGTATTTTTTTATTCCAACATAAGGAACAAGACCAAATTATCTTGTATTAAAAGCAATCAAAGTTAATGATTTGCTGCCATTCTGCGTAAAGTTTTTTTTTTATTTAATTGTAATATTCTTTTGTTGAAGTATTTTCTCACACATATACACTTATCGTATAAACAAGAAAAAGTATTAAATATATTTGAATTAAAGAACTCATCATTATTTGTTTTTAATTCAACAGATCTCCGATATTATTGTTGGCAAAGAGGACAATGTATCTGCACGTGAGGCACTTTTGCGTTGGGCCCGTCGCTCTACTGCTCGGTATCCGGGAGTTCGTGTCAATGATTTTACATCATCATGGCGCGATGGTTTGGCATTCTCAGCACTTTTACATCGTAATCGACCGGACTTGCTTGACTGGCGAAAGGCAAGAAACGATCGACCAAGAGAACGTTTGGAGAATGCCTTCCATATTGTTGAAAAAGAATATGGTGTTACACGTCTATTAGATCCCGAAGGTAACAGATTTATAAATATTATTTCTTTAAAAAATTTTTATTAAAACTGTGTTTTTTTTTTGTTTAGATGTTGACACTAACGAACCAGATGAGAAATCTTTAATTACGTACATATCGTCATTGTATGATGTGTTCCCAGAACCACCTGCCATTCATCCTCTTTTTGACATGGAGTCACAACGTCGTGTTCACGAATATCGTGACTTGGCTCAACAGTTCATCTATTGGTGCCGCGAAAAGACCGCCTTCTTGCAGGAACGTTCTTTCCCGCCCACATTGATTGAATTGAAACGTTTGCTTAGCGATCTACATCACTTCTGCAACGAAGAAGTGTCCGTGCGAAAGCGAGAAAAATCGAAATTGGTACAAATCTATAAGGAACTTGAGCGTTATTTTGAAAGTATAGGCGAAATTGATGTAGAGACGGAGTTACGTCCCGAGGCTATTGAAAAGGCCTGGTATCGTATGCAGACCGCCCTACAAGATCGCGAACTTATATTGCAACAAGAAATAGATCGTTTAGAACGTTTGCAACGTCTTGCCGATAAAGTTGAACGTGAAATTAAACATGTCGATGTTAAGTTAACTGACTTGGAAAGTCGAATAAACGAAGAGGCCAGACGTATCGAACGTTTGCATCCAGTGGATGCTAAAAATATTGTCGAATCATTAGAAACTGAAATTCGACATTTGGAAGAGCCCATACAAGACATGAATCAAGATTGTCATGTTCTTAATGAAGGTCGCTATCCTCATGTAGCCGAGCTGCATAAAAAAGTCAACAAACTACATCAACGTTGGGCACAACTTCGTACAACATTCCATACAAATCTGGTACAAAAATTGACCGGCCTTAAATATCCCGTCCAAGAAACAACTTTAACTCGACAAAAGCGCGTTGTCGTCGAATCACGACAAATCGAAACAAATCCCCATTTTAAAGACCTGCAAGAACACATTGAGTGGTGCCAAAACAAATTGAAACAACTTCTTGCCGCCGACTACGGTTCTGATTTGCCTTCCGTCAAAGAAGAACTCGATCGTCAGCAACGTGAACATAAAATTATCGATCAATTCCACAGTAAAATACTCAACGACGAACGTCAACAAACGAAATTCTCTGGCGATGAATTGAATCTGTATCAGCAACGTCTTAATCAATTACAAAAAATCTATGCCGAACTCTTGAGTACCTCAACTAAACGTCTATCTGACTTGGATTCATTGCAACATTTCTTAGCTCAAGCCTCGGCTGAATTACAGTGGTTAAACGAAAAAGAACAAATAGAAATTACACGCGATTGGGCTGACAAACACCTCGATTTACCTTCTGTGCACAGATATTATGAGGTAAGTAACCACCGCCTAATCTTATACCCATACTTAATGTTTTTGAGTGTGTAGATATTTGCAAGCCAATAAATCTAGTGCTAAATACATACATACATACATAAATATTTATTTTATGAATAGAAACACATATATATATTAAATTACAATTGATTGAATTTATTTATTATGTATTTGCTTTGTTATATGTTTAAATTGACAAGCGTGCATTTGGTAATGGAGATGAGGTGAGATTATGAAAATTACAAATTTTACAATACTTTTTGCATTCCCCTTTTATTTGTTTGTTTATTATGTATGAATATTTTTTTGAATTTGTTTTAATTTGTTTTGAAATATGTTTTTTGTTTCCTTGAGTTTTTAAGATCGAACTATTACCAAGTGCAACATTGTATAAAATTTATAATTAACCTTTTTTTATCGTTAAATTATTGCATCAAATATTTTGCATGATTTATGTTATCGTTGTTTCGAAATTATTAAAACTGAATATTTAAAATAAAAAAAAAAAAAAAGATTTGGTGAGGTATCGTTTTGGGAAATTTGTTAAGCTGTTCAATTTCCTCGCTTTTTTCAATGTGCATCATTCGTAAAAAAAATCAATAAATATGCTCAAATTAATTATATTTATTTCTTAATCTTAAATTCGGTCATGTGTTAAGCTTATAAAAATTATATTGGAAAAAATCGGATGCATTAATTTCGTATGTTAATACGAACTTACTTGTAGAAAAACGTACCAGTTTAAATTAATTGGAAATACGGATTTTCATTTAGATACATTAATTGTATTTCTATTTTATTTAAAATACGTTTGCATAAGTTTCAGTTACCTATCATTTACAGAGGGTTTTGAGAAACCGTTTCATAGATTATCCAATGATGTATATTGATTTGTAACATACATTTGTGTATATTGGGGCTATAACTTTCTTTTTAGGATCTCAACCGAAAACCCAAAACCCAAAAAAGTTTATCAGTAACAAATTTCACCACAATTCGCGCATCATATTTTTTTAGCGTTCCATACTCTGCTAGACCTTGTTATGTTATTTTAGATATTAAAATTACAAAAACTTATAACCCTGGTACATATAAATATATATTACATTTTTGTATTTGCTTCTATATTATTTCGATCTTAAAAATGATTTTCTTCCCATTTTGCTTGGTTTTTATTTTAGCCCATTTTGTTTTGTGAATAAATTATATTAATTCTCGATTTAATTTTACAGAATCTTATGTCGGAATTAGAAAAACGCGAATTACATTTTGGTACAATATTGGATCGTGGTGAAACTTTATTGAATCAACAACATCCAGCATCGAAATGTATTGATGGTCACTTGACTGTTTTGCAACAACAATGGGCATGGCTCTTGCAGTTGACGCTATGTTTGGAGGTCCATTTGAAACATGCCACTGAATATCACCAATTCTTTGCAGAAATAAAAGATGCCGAGCAATGGCTAAGCAAACGAGATGAAATATTGAATAGTGAATACTCCAAATCTGATTTTGGTTTGGATCAAGGAGAAGCTCTGCTGAGAGGCATGCAGGATTTGCGAGAAGAATTGAATGCATTTGGTGAAACAGTTGCAAACTTACAGCACAGAGCTCAGACAATAGTACCTTTATATAAACGACGTCAACCCGTCAATCGTCAGAGTCCCGTCCAAGCGATATGCGCTTATAATCAACAGGGTCAGGTCCAAGTTGATAAAGGAGAAACATGCACATTGTTGGACAATTCAGGTCGTGTTAAATGGCGTGTACGCACATCTAAGGGCCAAGAGGGCTCCGTACCAAGTGCTTGTCTTCTAATGCCCCCACCGGATAAGGAGGCTATTGATGCTGCTGAAAGACTTAAACGATTGTTTGATCGCTCCGTCAGTCTCTGGCAAAAGAAACACTTGCGTCTCAGACAAAACATGATCTTTGCAACCATTCGTGTGGTGAAGGGTTGGGACTTTGATCAATTTTTGGCAATGGGTCCTGAACAAAGAACTGCTATACGTCGAGCTTTAAATGACGATGCAGATAAATTACTTAGTGAAGGTGATCCAAACGATCCTCAACTTAGACGTTTAAAACGGGAAATGGATGAAGTTAATCGCTTGTTTGACGAATTTGAAAAACGTGCTCGAGCTGAAGGTAAATATATATTGTACAGGATATTAAACTGATGGATAGGGAGAGTGAATGTAGAAACTGCATAAATTTTTATTTACGCTACGACACTGCAGTGGGTGTTTAGATTTGTGTATATATTTAAACAGCGTACTTGCACGCACTTTAATTTATATATTCCATTGTTGAAGACACTCAAGGTAATGTGTCTACGTGGGTTTATTAAGAGAGAATGACAATTCAATTAATGCCTTAATTAAAGAACGAATGAAAAACTTAGGAAACATCTGTTCATAAATGTAATATTTATCTTCTTAATTTTCAAAACAAGAAAGCTAAAATTCTAACATTTTGTCAGTTTAATAGAAGATCTGAAAGAAAAAAGACTTCTTTTGTCAAATATTGTAAAATAAATTAATTAAAAAAAAAGCAATGAAAAATTTATTTGCCAGTCGTAAAACAAAAGGTTCGAATAAGTATTTATGTTGGGGGATTAGTAAAAGGACTTTATTGTAATAATATAATATGTAATTAATATAATATATAATATTGTGTTTGTTTGTGTTTTTTACAGAGGAAAGCAAACAAGCCAGTCGCATCTTTACAGAAGAATGTATTGCCATTAAGGGAAAATTAGAGGATATGGCTAGAGAACTTGAGCAAATCATAAGTGCTCCTCTGCCTCGAGATCTTGATTCATTGGAACATGTTTTAGAAATCCATTCCGATTATGAACGTCGCCTTCAGTTATTGGATCCGGAATTGCAACATTTGCAAGAAACTTTCCGCACAATTGCCTTGAAAACTCCAGCCCTTAAAAAGAGTCTGGATAATTTACTGATATTGTGGAAGGAGTTAAATACATTGAGTAATTTACATAAAGATCGTTTGAAATTATTAGAAGCATCTCTGGCTGGTCTAGAGGACAATGAACATTTCATATCGGAAATTGAAAATCAGCTTGCCAGACATCAGGATCTGCCCTCTACTGCTGAAGGCTTAGAAATGGTGTTTAAACAACTAAATCATATGCAAGATTTGATAACACAACAACAGCCACAAATGGATAAAATGACAGATGCTGCCGATCAATTAGGCCGTATGGGTGTACCCACAAAAGTTTTAAATGATTTAAAACGTCTGCATACTAATGTTGAACGACTGAACACAAGATGGAGTACCATTTGTAATCAATTAGCTGAAAGGTATTTTGTGAACCAATAATATTTTAATTTTTTTTTTTTTTCATAAACATTATAAATGTATTTAAGAATCTGGTTTTATACCCACCATCAAGACAGATGAGGGTATATTAGGTTTGTCTTTCCGTTTGTGACATGTCGAAAAAAAAACATAAAGTATATATTTTAGGTCCTGTTATGATTCTTAATTGATCTTATTATGTCCTTCCGTCTCTGTATGTTGAAAGTGAAGCTTTGGGCGATGGAATGTTTGTCTTATATAAAGTGTGTTTGGTATTGTAAATAAGAAAAATCGGATTATAAACAGAAAAGTTATGTGTCGAACAAAGGAATGGTCCGTCGTTACTTCAGTTCAGATACATTTGTAATAAAAAAGCATTTATGACAACAAAATTTTTTACAAATAGTTCGAGGATCGATCTAAACCAAATATAATGATATTGATATTTAAAAGTAGGATCAAACACAAAGTTAAAGATGGTGGGTATCACAGATTCGCCAAAGCCGCATTAATTTTTTTCAATACACTTGTCGCTTTAAAACCGTAAATTCCTTCCAATTATCACCAAGATACCACTTGTATAAAGTATTTTTATGCTTCATTGATTTTTACCATATTGGAATAACACTAATATGTTTGTAATGAAACACTTTACTTCAAAGAGAATTAATGAAACACTATAAAAGTATAATCGTCTTTATTGTCGATATGTTTGTTATGTTCACGCTTCTTTAGTTTTACGTTGATTTTTGTACGCATCGGTTTTTTTCCTGATCTCTTGTTTTTGTTGGTATATTTTTAGAATGCGCTCATGCGAGAATGCCATAGGTCTTATGAAAAATCTCCAATTACCGCTACAGGTTGAAGAATCATGGGTGGATGGTACTACAGAAAAGTTGACAGCTATGCCTACAGCAACTTCAGCTTATGAATTGGACGTAAGTTTTAACCAAATTTTATTCAATATTCCATTACAAAGTAAACTCTATTTATTTTAATTTAAGTATTTTAATTTTTAGTTTTAGGAGATTCAAAATTTTTATTCTTTTCTATATTTTTCGAACTGTCAGTTTTTTCTTTTAACGTAGGATTATTAGTATGAATTTAAATTTTTCTTTTTTTAAAGAAAACACCAAACTTTTTAATTTCATTGAAAAAATAGCAAGAAAAAAAACACAAAGTATATATTCAATTCTTGTTTTAATGAATTTATACAGTAGTTTCTTATTTCTTTAAAATTGGTGTTGGTCGATTATAATTGGGGAAAAAATGAATTTAAAATTTTATGTATGTGTAATTTTTGATAATCGTTTGTATCATTGTAGTAGTTTTTCTTTGTTTCGTTTTGTGTTTTACTGTGAACCATTTGTGTTTTTGTCTGTTTTAAAAACTACCTTTTAAATGATTTTATATGTAGCCCAGTATTTATTAAAAAAATAAAAAAATGCTGAAAAATGTAGCAGTTTGAATCTTTTGGGTAGGGGTGGTAGTTTTACAATAACTGTAACTGTATTTTTATGTTTATAAATTTGTTTTCAAAATAGATTTTAATATTTTTTTAATAGATATTTAATTGGTAATATTGTGTTTACACTAAAAAAAGCAAGTCTGAAATAATATAGATCGTATACCCAAATCAAGTCAATTACTTATTTATAATATCCCAATACATAAGTTTTGATGTGTCGTTGCGTCGTTGTATATCGTAAAAAATTTTAATTATTTTGTTTTAGTTTGAAAAAATATTTATGACATACGACGATATAACGATACAACAAAGTTTGTGAATTTACATATTATCTTATGTATTTAATATAAACTTATACACTATATTACACCTATACACATACATACACTTGTATCCTAAAGTGTTTAAATGAAACTACGAAATGGGAAAAATGTTATACTTCCTCACACATACATATATACACACACATTTAAATTATCTAAAATTAATTTAATTTTTGTAGTTATTTTGTAAAATTTTAATATATTTTTTTTAGTTTTGTATTAATTTGTTGATTTGTTTTAGTCTTAAGTTGCACTAAACAATTGTAGTCAAAGTTTAAACTAATTGTATTTTTGTCTAATTTTTTGTATTTTTCACACCACAAAAACAAACTCAAACTCAAAAACACAAACAAAACAATTTTATCAAAAAATCAATACACTTTTATTAAATTAAAAAAAAAACTCCTTAATTAAATAAACCATGAATCCCATGGTCACCGACATCAACAAACAACTTGAACTTCTACTACTACTTCTCCTTCACCACCTAATGTTTTTCAAACAATTTAAATTAAATAAAAATAAAAAAAAAAACTTAACAACTAAAGAAATTGCTGGGAGCTGCTATCGAACGAAAACCTAAAATCGAAAATGTCAACTTGGCTGGAGGAAAACTCATTAGAGAAGCAAAGGTAAATGATTATAAAACTTGAATATTTCTACTTTTCCTCTCTCTGTCTTTTCCTCTATTCGACTGTCTGTCGACTGAACATTTCGCAATAAGACATTCCAGAATTTGAATTTTTTTTGATAGAAGATTTAAATGTTTTGGGTAAGAACATTTAAACTTTCGTCTAATAAATGGTATATTTAATGCTTTTTTAATATTTTAAAAATTTTAATTTTACTTAAAAAATAAACAAAAAAGTAATAACAAACGATAATTTAAATCTCTGGTTTTCGGTACGTTAATAATTTAAAAATTTAAATTAAAGAATTAAAACAGAAAATTAATTATAAATAAATTTAATTAAGAATCATAATAAAAAGCACTAAATATAAATAAAAATTTATCTTATCACCACAATCACAATATTCTACTTAAACATTAAAACAACTATTAAATATTTTAATAATTTATCTGTACTTAAATAATGAGATAATTTACTAACCTAACAAAACATTAATTTAACTTAACATTTAAAATAACCAACCAAACAAACCAAAAACCAACAAAATTCAACAAAAAACGCAAAGATTTACGATGGTAAATGTCTGCGCTTCATCGATTGGTTACTGGAGGTGCGTCCATCATTCGCTCCACCACGACGGGATTTGCGTCCGGCAGAAAGTGATCCCGGTGCTACACAGTATTACAGCCAACGTTTGGATTTATTAAATACGAAATACGATCGACTTTTAGAACAGTTATCACAACGACTTAAAACTGCCATCGAAGTTAATGGCAGTGATGGTTTGGTAAGTCAATATTATTTTTTTTTATATATTTACCTGAAATATGCAAAATTACATATATATATAACGTTGATATAATAAAGAAAATATTAATAACTGGTAGTTTTCTTTATTTTTT
>MINK01171890.1:0-42314 GCA_001735545.1 Phormia regina
TATCTATCTATCTATCTATCTATCTATCTATCTATCTATCTATCTATCTTCCTATCTATTCTATATATCCTATCTATCCTATTTATCCTATCTATCCTATCTATCCGATCTATTCTATCGATCCTATCTATCCTACTTATCCTATTTATTCATATATATAATTTCCTAAGCATTTTTACTTTCCAGAGCTTTCTAAAGCTCGTGATATATAAAATTTCAAATTCTCACAAAAATACTTAATTTTAAAGCAAAATATCCTTTAGCATTGATTTACGTTTTTTTTTTTTCCTGTAAAAAAAACCAAAAGTGTGGTTACGGCCTTTAGACTCAATTACATAGAATACTTTCGCTATGATACTATGATGTTTTAAAAAGAAATATTAACCGTTCCATACATAAATTTTTAAAATTGTTTTAAATAAAAAATAAATAACTTAAAATTGACAGTTTAACATCATTAAAATTTTTCGATAAATCTCATTTCCTTTTATTAATTTATGTTTAATTATACGAGTTGATATTAAATATTGAATTTTATAATTACAAAAATATAATAATATTTTGGAACAATTAATAGCTATTATTTTTTTCATCAAATATGGAATGATTTTTTTTTTATAATTTGTTTATTAACATTTTACTAATTTGAAATATAATAGATGTGTTTGCGTTCTTTCCAGCAACTTTTTTTACAACATAGTAAGTTTGTTCTTTTTTGTTAAGAAAATAAATGTAAAATGTCATTAATAATATTAAAGATGATTCCTTAAAATATAATTTTTAACCAAAATAATACAAAAGGTGATATCCTTAACTAAAAACCTTAACAATGCCTCTTTTAAAATAATTCTCTACAGAAAATAAAAACTTTTATAAATAATTTTTTATCTAATTTTTTAACATAAATCTAAACAAATATGATTTGTAAGTATTTGTGTAATATTTTATTATTTTATTAATGGTCCGAATTGTACCGGGGATGATAAATGGAAAATTCGTTATTGTACTAAATTGAATATAAAACTGTACTTTTTGGACCGTAATTGTACTGAAATAAGAAGTTTAAATAGCAAAAAGCAATAATGACTGTTCCTCAACATAGAGGTACTTTACTAATTATAAACTAAATTATATAATTGAACTAAATTTATGGGCACTTCAGTACTTTTGAACAGCAAATGAGTATTGAAAAAAGTACAATTATACTGAATTTATCATCTCTGAATTTTACTTTTTTTGGTACAATTCGAACCATTCGAATTCTTTGAAACCTAAACAATACAAATTAAATAGAAATAATTGTATAAAAAATTCCTATTATACTTGTATTTTGAAAAATAATAATAAATAATAATACAAGATTACGAAAATTGTAAGTCATATTTGACAAATAGAAATTAAAATATTTTATTTTAACGTTAAATGTTTTTCTGTGTAGCCGGCCTTAAGCAGGACTTAGGAACTTTCTAATTTTATAATTCGCAAACAAACAGAAGGCAGATTTTGTGACATAAATAAAGATCACCAGAACTATTGATTTTAAAATAATTTTGATACTGATTCAGGAGTACTTTTACTTATGATTATAGTGATGTAAAAAATTATGCCTGCTCTTTCTCGGTTTACAAGTTATATGCCTCTGAATTATATATTAATTTTCATAGTTCCTGTAATCTTGATTTGTTCCGATTTTTTAATTTTGAATTGAAATAAATAAAAGTACTACTATCATTAAAAATATTTTCTAAAAATCTAGTGAGCGGCAAACTTAATTTATAATAAAGTTTTATAATGTATAATATGATCTTACAATTTGGGGGTTTATTAAATTAAATGAGTTTTTTTTTAATAAAACTGGTCATAATTAAATAATTTGACCTTTTTTTCGCATTTTACAAAAAAATTCAAATGTTTGTCTTTGCATTTAATTTATTATTTAGAGAAGAATTTGGTATTACCTGATTTCTGCTAATTAGAGCTTCTCTGCAGCTGCTCAGTTGTGAATGTAATATACAAGTATAAGTTTATTTGTATTGGTGTGCTTGAAAAATACTACAAAGAATGCAATTGTTTCAATACATTTTTCTTAAATTCACTTGCACTTAATTTTTTACGTTGATAAGAAATTATCGATTTTTTTACTTTTTTTCTATTTATTAACTTTATATTTTAATTTCGTTTGCTGCTTACAAAAAACTCTTGATGGGTGAATAGAAAAATTATAGAAAAAAAAAGTATGGTATTCCTTTCTATATGTATGGATTATTTTTTGCCAACAAATTGATTTTTCCACATTCACTTTTTGCGTTGTATGCAAATTAGATCACAAAAAAGCATAGCCCAGTGGTGTCATGCTATGCGTGTTCACAGATGTACATAATTTTATTGGGCTTATTTCAATTTCACATAAGGTTTAACACGCTGATTTAACTTGCTTCGGATTTTCTTAAATATTTTAGAATTTTTAATTTTCCCAGGGAAAGCAGCCATCGCGTTTCTTCTCAAATTTATACTGACAGCCAGTTCTTCAATGTACGTCAATTTAAGGCAATTGCCAGTGATGCCAGACTGTAAAAAATAAGGCGTGTTTATATATTAATCGCTACAATTGCTAAAATTGCTCATTGTGGATAAATAAAACCTTTATTTGGTTGTTTTTATAATAGATTTTAACATATTTAAATCATAAAAATTAATTTTATGGATTTTCTTTAATGTCTAATAAAAAATTTGGCTGCACTTTTGACAGTTACCATACTTTTACATATTGCATATACAAATCTGGCAACATAAACAATTGTTTCTATAATAACACGAGAGATTTTGTTGTCATAACAAACGTCAAGTTCTTATGACTAGAATTTAAAAGCAAAATTCTTAATGGAAATATCTATAAAATAATTTTTGAGTAAAAATAACACGAAATAAAATGAAATTTAAAAAACAAACATTAATCAAGACTTTTATCAAGACAAACGTCAAAAAATTATCGTGATAAAGATTTGTCTAATGTAGTCTGAATTTGTCAGTATTATTGCAGCGTTAAAAGAAAATTGTCAGTGCTCGAGCTCTCACAACATTGTCTTTACAATGCTTGATAAAAGACGCCATCTTGATTGTTTTTGGTACTTTTTACATGGTTAATTATGATATACGTTTTCCCCTATAATTGACAGATATAAAAAATTTTCTGCAACTCAAACAAAAATTTTATGCTTATCTTGATAAAAATTTCTCTAATGTAGACTCAAAGTATCTCATCGTCTTCACATGAAACTGTGAACTATATGCCAAATGGTAAATGATGTCCGTTTAACTTAATGTTAATATTAATATTAATTTACTCGATATTTAAACACGGATGTTAAACCAAATGTTAAAATCGGAAAAAATTGCATTAAGTTGAACGATCTTCGTTTACCATTAACATGATTTTATTCTTAATGTTATTTTACAATTTTTAATATTCAGTCGTAGACAAAAAGTTAGTGATTCGTCATCAAAAATATATTATTTGTTATAATTTATTTTTTTAATACTACTATTTATGTTAATTGTGGACATCAGCATGTAGACACCATATACTTACTAGAAAATACAACCTTGAAAGTATCAAGTAGTTAAAATTTGGTACTCAGTACTCAAAAAAATGCCCTATGTCAGGTATTCATTACCCAAATTCTCAATACTTCAACAACTCTGGCGTCTTGCAGGAAATTTTATTTTTTTTGTGTGAAAATTGCTAAATAAAAATTAAAAAAAAACATATATTAATTGAAAAAAATGTGTACTTTAGCTCCTAAAAAGGACGGCAGTCCAAATATTGAATTTTACAACTCGCCAGAGTCTTTGCAAGGTTTCGAATCGATACGTCTATGGTTGCAGAAAAATTGTAAAAAAGTAAGTATAACAGCATGAAAAAAGCAGACAATGGAAATATTACAAAATAAAAAATGGCGTTTGTACTTGTAACAAAAATATATTTTAAATTTTTATATAGTATTTGGCTAGTAGTAATGAACCTATAACAAAAGAATCTTTGGCTCAGTTGTTGATACAATTTCTCCAATATGTTGAAGCAAAACTTGGTAAAAATTCGCCTGACCCACCAGCGACGCGTATACCGGTAAGTGTGGTGAATTTTATTAATGGTGTGGTGAAATAGTAAATAAATTTGTCTTAATTCACGGAATATGTAAATGCGTAGAGTTATTATTGGTTGAAAGTAATATATAATTTAAATTCTTATTTGTGCAGATGCGTTGCTTTTTGGATTTTAAGCCAGGTGGTGGCTTGTGTATTATATTCTCAACCATGTTTCGTTTTCGTGCTGAGCAAAGGGGAAAGAAATTTGATTTTTCCGTGGGAAAAAATCCCACTCGCAAAGATCCAAATATCCAATTGTTAATTGACATCGAGCAAGCGTTAGTAGAAGCTGACCTTTATCGAATTCCCTACATTTATATTCGCCCTGAAGTTGACAAGCAACTGGCCACACGTCTACGTGAAATTTTAGCTACTCGAAGAGTAGAAATTGTATTGGATGAAGAAGATGCCACTCATATCATATACCCAGTGGTTGATCCTCATCCCGATGAATATGCTCGACCCATTTTTAAGCGTGGAAATTGTGTAATGATGCATTGGTATTATTTCCCAGAATCGTATGATACATGGACACCAAATTCTGTAGAATTGCCCGATAATGTACCAGAAAATCCAGAATCTCCAGCTGAGCGTTGGCGAGTATCCGCCTCTTGGATTTTGGATCTCGAACAGTATAACGAGTGGATGGCAGAAGAAGATTACGAAGTAGATGAAATGGGAAAAAAGAAAATGCATAAGCAGCGTCTATCGATTGATGACATAATGTCTGGTGGATTGGACGATAAGAAAAAAGCAGCAAGTGGAACTCCAATTGCTGCTAAACAAAAACGGAGGCGATCTCCATCCCCTAGTTCTTCTAAACCAGGAAAACGTAAACGTTCACCTGCAGTATTACATAAGAAGTCTCGTAATGATGACGAAGATGAGGACTTAACACGTGACATGGATGATCCACCTGCTGAAACTAATTTGCAGGAGGTTGTTAAGACTACATCCCTACAATCCACAGCCAGTCCAGCACCTGCTAGCAAGTCGAGAGCTGATAATGATATGATGCCAATTAAAGGTAAAATTTTGTTATTAAAATAATAATATTAAAAATATTTACTCAATTTATTTGTTTTAGGTGGTACATTAACTGATTTGGACGATGAGATGACTGGTGGCAGTGGCACCCAAGCATTGTCGGCATGTGACGGCGAAAATTCTCAAACTGGAAAAACCAGTGAAAATAGTAATACCCAAGAATTCTCATCATCGGCCAAAGAAGACATGGAAGATAATGTTACAGAGCAGACACATCATATTATTGTGCCATCCTATTCGGCTTGGTTTGATTACAATTCCATACATGTAATTGAAAAAAGGGCTATGCCAGAATTTTTCAACTCCAAAAATAAATCAAAGACGCCAGAGATCTATATGGCGTATAGAAATTTCATGATTGATACGTACCGTCTTAATCCTACTGAATATTTAACTAGTACTGCATGTAGACGTAACTTGGCAGGAGATGTTTGCGCTATAATGCGTGTTCATGCATTCCTGGAACAATGGGGCTTAATAAATTATCAAATTGATGCCGAGTTACGTCCCACACCAATGGGCCCTCCACCTACATCTCATTTTCACATTTTATCTGATACACCTTCAGGTATACAATCTTTAAATCCGCAAAAAACTCAACAACCATCAGCAGCAAAATCTCTGCTTGACCTTGACAAAAAACCATCAGGTGGACCTAATAAGGAGGGTAAAGAAGATTCGTTGGATAAAGCTCCAGTTGGAATAAAAACTGAGCCTGTGGAAAATGGTGGTAGCGCTGCGACTGCTTCTGGCCAATTTGGTTTAAAACTTGATCAATATGCTAAAAAACCTGCAGCTATGAAAAATCGCACAGCCGCTAGTATGTCCAGAGAGTGGACAGATCAAGAAACTCTGTTATTACTTGAAGGATTAGAATTGTATAAGGATGATTGGAACAAAGTTTGCGAACATGTAGGTACACGCACCCAAGACGAATGTATTTTACATTTCCTAAGATTACCAATAGAAGATCCCTACTTGGAGGACGATGGGGGATTTTTAGGTCCTTTAGGCTGTCAACCTATACCATTTAGTAAATCTGGAAATCCTATTATGTCTACAGTCGCATTTTTAGCTTCCGTAGTAGATCCACGTGTGGCTGCTGCAGCTGCTAAAGCGGCTATGGAAGAGTTTGCTGCAATAAAAGACGAAGTACCAGCAACAATCATGGATAATCATATGAAAAATGTTGAAAAGGCTTCAGCTTCTGGAAAATTCAATCCATCTTATGGACTGGCAAGTAGTGGAATTGCCGGCACAGGAGCTGATAAAGATGATGAAGATCATAATACTGCATCTGTAGGTGTTATACCTCCACCTGGGCCTACAGATGAGGAAATGAAAGACCTTTCGAAGAAAGATGGTAAGCTTTTGTAATAAATTATGAAGCTTGTAACTATTAGTGACGCTTAAGTAATCGTATATGGGTGATAAATCCTTCTTTGTAGATATTGCTTCCTTTTTATATATAATTTTATATTATTTTTTATTTCATTTTTTTGTTGCTAAATTGTTGCTTTTTCTTTTAAATATCCCTGCATGTAGATAAAGAACTTACCAAATCCCCCTCCATATCCAAAGACGAATCTAAAGACAAAGATAAAAAAGATGACAAAGAAAAAAATGAAAAAGAAACTGATAGTAAAAAAGATGAAAGTAATATTCAATTCCATTTTGACGGAAATAGTCTTTAGTGAAGACGAAAATTAGTTACTAACCTTTCCTATTTATTTTTAGATAGTAGTGGTGTGGATGTTAAAGAAATTAAAACCGAAGATTCCAGTGGTGATGGTGCAACAGCCGAAGGTGCCTCTAAAGAACTCGATGTTGCTAAGCAAGTATTCAACGAAGCTAATGTTCAGACTGCAGCAGCTGCCGCGTTAGCTTCTGCTGCTGTTAAAGCTAAACACTTAGCGGCTTTAGAAGAACGAAAAATTAAATCATTGGTTGCTCTCTTGGTGGAAACTCAAATGAAAAAACTTGAAATAAAGTTGCGTCACTTTGAGGAACTTGAAAGTACTATGGAACGTGAGCGGGAGGGTTTGGAATACCAAAGACAACAGCTTATTACAGAACGTCAACAATTTCACCTTGAGCAACTAAAGGCGGCTGAATTCAGAGCTAGGCAACAGGCACACCATCGTCTTCAACAGGAACAGCAATGGCAAGGTGGTACCGCAAGTACAGGAACTGCAAGTTCAACAAGTACAACTGCACCAGCAGCAAGTGGCGCAGGTTCTACAGCGCAATCAAGTAGCACATTACCAGGTGCCCCAACAGTTGGTCCACAAATAGGTCCTAGTGCTACCATGCCTGGAGCACCTGCTGCTGCTCCTTCTGCTCCTGGTCCTAATCCCCCACATCCAGCCAGTGGTCCAATAGCTGGCGCCCCTACTGCAGGTCAAACCACAACACCAATGGGTAAGTTGAATGAAATTATATTGCATACCTCTTATTAAATTTGTTTTTTTAGATACTACTCCTGCTGCAGGTGCTCCCCCAACTACTGAACCATCTTCAACACCATTGGCTTCAGGACCATCCACAAACCCCGTTGCTCCACTACCACCAACAGCAGCAGGGCCTCCTCAATCTACACCTAACATTCCACCAGCACCAGGAGGTTCTACTAGTGCTCCCACAACATCTTAAATAGCTCTCATTTTAAATTCTATATAACAAGAAATAGTTTTAGTATTTAATTTTAGATTTATAGATGTCCCTTAGAATTGTAAAAATTCATCGTCTACTCTTAATGAACTTCGTTCTTTTGCTTCTTATTGGAAAAATCACTTTTCAGCAGATCTAAAATCTTCGTAAAGGCCGATATATAAACAATTATCTACATATGCGGATAAAGTATTTACAATTATGAACATTCGAATAACAATTCTTATAAATAAACGTATTTAGCTAGTTGTACGTAAGTAAACACGTTAAATTGGAGATCTTAATCGTTATTTAAGTAAATTTAAATAAAAAGAAAAAATTGCTATAAAATTAAAATTTATATTTGAATAAATGAAAGTTGTTAATTTGTAAATTAACGTCTAAAAAGCTAAAGTATAAATTGCGGCTATTTGGCAACACAAGTCATAAAGCTTTAATAGTGTTGTCAACACTATAATACCGGCTAGTAGTCAAAGTTCTGCACCGACCGGCTGATTGGAGCCGCCGGATTGTTTTAAGAACTGCCGCCGCCGTAAAAACTCTGCTTAAACATGAAGGATCAACTACATGGAATACTTTCGTTTTAACTGTAACTATTAACATCTAGGAATTTATAGATACAGTAGTTCGAACTTACTTAAATTTCACATAAAAGTTTTACATACATACGATACATGAAATGTGCTGTGATCATAAATGTAATATGTGTGAACAATTTTTTAGGAGAGCTGAAACTTTAAAGGTATTTTCAGTTTAAAAACAAATTTATAACTAGTTCAAAGCACATTACTAATTTTTTAGTAAAATATCGTCCCTGTGCTAATGAATTACTTATGTAATTTACTAAAACTTTTAAGGAAATCTAAGTTTTACATTTTTTTTTTTGCGTTTATGAATAGGCATAGTAATACAAATTATGTATTTTATAAAAAAGAATGAAATAAAAACTACATAAATACATTGTGGAACCATTTTTGATTAAGATATGATTGAGATTTTCTTTTTGCAGGTTTGTGTAGTTTATTTAAATATTAGTTATTAGTAATATCTTGGTAAAATTTAAACTTTCTAAGATAATTGGAACATCCTATTAAAAAAAGAACATTCACCGATATTAATGTTACATGTATCAAACGATAGCTAAAAAAAATTAATGAATCCGTATTTCATGATTTTCAGAAAAAATATTTTAAAAATATGACAGCTGTATAAAATTAAGATATACATGCCTTTATCTAATTTCCAAAATATTAGGAATCAATTATTTCATTTTCGTGAGCTGAAACAATTTTAAAGTAGGTACCCCAAAAAATATTTTCGATTAACACAATACAAAACTTTTATTTGTTTATATTATTGATTTTTACAATAAAACATTTTCCAAAATTTGTACATAGGGCATGAGCGATATGTAGATTTAATACTAAATACTTCGGTTAGTTAAATGTATAATTTTTGATATTTTACTTTGTTTAATTTTATTTCCTTTTTTTCCGAAAACCTAAATTTTCACTAATAATCTTAATTTTGACTAATAATCTTAATTTTTACTATAATCACATTTTTCACTAAAGTTTTAATTTTTCACTTGAAATAAAATTTTTCACTAAAATCCGATTTTTATTAAAATTAAACAAAAATAATAATACGTGAAATAAATAAAATTATTTTTATTCATACCTATTTTATTCATAGCTACTTTTTCTATATTTTAGTACTTATTTATAACGATAAGGTAACTAGTTACTATTCATTTAGCTAATAATGACTTGCCTCTAATGACATCATCGTGTTCAAATAATGAGTTATTCATCTAATGTGTATGAAGTGAAGAGTCACTATATTAGCTTCTTAACTCATGATATGGCAAGCAAAGTTTTTGCTTATCCTATATAAAATGTAATATTTTTTTTTTCAATATTTCCTCCATTTTTTAAAGATGCGTAAACAAAGTTTCACTTTGCTAGTAGTTTCAATAATATATATTTAAATATTATTGAAATCACTAGCTTTTGTCATATGAAGCATGGTTTTTGTTTATGCTTAAACAATCTAATTTTTATCATTATTATTATTTTTTTTTAATTTTCCTTAATAGGTTAATAGTTATTTCCAAAAATATTTATATTCAATATTATTATTATTATTATTATTATTATTATTTTTCTAATATTATTTTTTTTAGAAATATATGTTTTTCATAGTTGTTTTCTTTTTTTTCTTCAAAATAAAATGACACTAAAGTAAAAAATTTATTTTGTGTAGTTCAGATATATTGCAAATAAGATTTTTTTTTTTGGTCCATAACTTCTAAACTAAATGAGCTTGAAATTTTACATACGTAGAGAGAAGAGCTATGTCAATTATATATATTTTTTAATTATTTTAAAAATACCTTTTTTGAGATATACTGATCTCAATTTTATACGTTTAAGTTTGACTTTTGAATTTTTGGTGTAATAAAACTTTGTATATGTCGTCATAAATGTAATATCTTTGTTTTAAAAATTAAACCAGACATATACCATTTATATTTTAGAAGTTATCAATTAAAATACACCTTTATCAAGTTTTCTATTCGATTTCGATTTTTAAACCGTTATATTTTTGAACCGGAAACAGACATATGTGTAAAATCTTATGAAGTAAAATAACGCCGTCGACGTTTAAATTGTTCGACGCAGGTCTCTGCTAGTAGTTTTCGTGTTCTATACTATGGTTTTCGTGATCAACTATAAGTTCTTCGTGTTTTTAGTTGATTAGTAAATTTCCAGCGGTGCGTTTGTTGAAAAGAAATATGTCATCTACTGCGGGACAAGTGAGTCTGCATATTGTGTTAATGTTGTTGAGAGTATCTATGTAATTTGTATTCATCATTGATATGGAATTTTCTAGGTTATAAAATGCAAAGCTGCTGTTGCTTGGGAAGCAAAAAAGCCTTTGGTCATCGAAGAGATTGAAGTAGCTCCACCCAAAGCACATGAAGTACGCATTAAAATTACTGCCACTGGTGTCTGTCACACAGATGCTTACACCTTAGGAGGTTTTGATCCCGAAGGTGTATTCCCCGTTATTTTGGGCCATGAGGGTGCCGGTATTGTCGAAAGTGTTGGTGAAGGCGTCACTAAATTCAAACCTGGTGATCATGTCATACCAACTTACGTTCCACAATGTGATGAATGTAAGTTCTGTAAAAGTCCCAAAACCAATTTGTGTCAAAAAATCCGCAGTACTCAGGGACAAGGTGTTATGCCGGACGGAACTTCAAGATTTACCTGTAAAGGTAAAAAATTGTTTCACTTTATGGGTACCTCTACATTTTCGGAATATACTGTTGTAGCTGATATTTCTTTATGCAAAGTAAGATAACAGAAATATTGGAAGTAGAAAGGCGACAAAATTTTATATAATTTATTGTATTCTAGATTGATGAAAAGGCTCCATTAGACAAAGTATGTTTATTGGGTTGTGGCATTCCTACTGGTTATGGTGCAGCTATCAACACTGCTAAGGTAAAAAAACGTGTTTCTATGTTGCAATATTATTTAACAAACTTTAAACACATTAGGTAGAACCTGGAAGCACTTGTGCTGTTTGGGGCTTGGGAGCTGTTGGTTTAGCTACTGCTATGGGCTGCAAAAAGGCTGGAGCTTCGAAAATCTACGGCATCGATATTAATCCCGACAAATTCGAATTGGGCAAAAAATTCGGTTTTACCGACTTTATTAACCCCAAGGATGTTGAGGACAAAGGACCCATCCAAAACTACCTTATTGATTTGATGGATGGTGGTTTTGACTATACCTTCGAATGCATTGGTAACGTCAATACTATGCGTGCAGCTTTAGAGTCCACCCATAAGGGTTGGGGTACTTCGGTTATCATTGGTGTTGCTGCTGCTGGTCAGGAAATAAGTACTAGACCTTTCCAACTTGTAGTAGGACGTGTATGGAAAGGAACCGCTTTTGGCGGTTGGAAGAGTGCTCGTGATGTACCAAAACTAGTTGATGAATATATGAAAAAAGAATTACTGGTTGATGAATTCATAACACATACTATGAATTTGGATAAAATTAATGAGGCCTTTGATTTAATGCATGAAGGCAAAAGCATTCGCAGCGTTGTGTATTTTTAATTTAAAGAATTCTATAGATGATTAAGCAAAAAATAAAACGTTTCTGGTAAACACTATTGAATTATTAAATAAACATATACACGTAACACACATAAATTAATTTTTGGTATTTAATAAAAAATCGTAAAAAAAAATTACCGGCTTATCACTTTCTTAGATTGGCTATTTCAGAGATAGAGTTTATACACATACATACGTACATACATACAGATTAGTTTCCCAGCAAACACAAAGTGAAACGTTTGAAGTATGAAGACTAACATTTAATATCAAACGTGTTTCTTAAAATTATTTCAAATGTGGATAAAGGTTTGATTCCAGATTAAGAGTCATTTGAGAAAAAACATTTGAAAAATTGTTGATTCTCAATTTAATATCAAATATTATTATTAATCATTCTTAAACCCAAAGATAACTTTTAAAATATAATTATCAAATCTTTCGTAAATCTAAAGAGAAGTAAAAAAATATTTCAAAAATGTTATTTGTTTGCATATATCAAAAATTATCTGCTAATAAATAAATCAATAAATATTATTTATTGGATATGTTGATAATAATTTCTCAATTTGACAATTAATTCCCCCTTTTATGGAGAAAGCTATTGTTTCCAAATTATTCTCTAGCACTTGAGTTTTAACAAAGGGGTTGATTTTTAATTATTCTCAATTTGATATAAAACCTTTGTGTTTGATGGGTTGGTTGGCACATGTAGTTATTTATGTGTATTAAAGTGCCATGATTTGTATAGTAACAATAAAAAGTTGCCAACTAGCCCCCTAAAATTAAAGATTGATATGTTTTAGACTCATTCCCAAAATATAATAGAAATACGACTCCAGCAGATGCAGTAATAAAATATATAAAGAGGAATAATCAAATGCTTTCAGGTAAGTAGGCAATACATTTAAGAAGAAACACATTATTAGAATGGGAAAAAATTCGAAGTTCATAAGCCCGGGTTCAAACACAGCAATTTTTCTTGCTGCAATTCCGATTTTATGGGAGAGGGAGGAGAAGAGAATACTAAACTTTTACATTCTCTTCACTTCTCTCGTGTACAAAGAAAAATTGCTGTGTGTGAACCTCGACTAAGGCACACAATTTCAATACCGAACAATCCTCACAATAAAAGATCTTAAAGCTTAAAGATTCTCGGGATATAAATTTATTACACAATCAAGATGGAAAACCATTTATTTATTAAAGTTTGAATATTTTTATTTATTTAATTAATTATTTGTAATACAAAAAAGCCTACGAGGCTAATAGCGTATTAACATTTTGAAAATTTTCCATCATAAATTATACATTTGTAACTTCTTTCCTTAAGGCACTTTAATGTATATATACAAAGATGTTTATGTACATATGTTTGATTTGAATTGGCAATATAAATTTTAGAAACTTGAGTATGTATAAACACATTTACTTAAGTATTGAAAGCTTCTATGAAAATCCTAATACTTGTGTAGACTACTCACATTAGTCAGCTTATGATTAGATTACACTGGCTTACACATAAAATATGCAAGTGTGAATATTATCATACGTAGTTACACTTGATATCTCAAGATAAATTTCAAATTATGTTAAATTTATTAAGTATTTGGTCGAAATCGATATACATATGTTATTTTCTTGTGGTTCACTTCACACCCATTATGTGATTTATTTCAAATCGAAATCGCCAATTCTATGTGGTATACAATTCTTATCGCGTTTTTTTAATTTTGAAATTTTTTAATAAATATTAAAAAACGGCAATTGTTTATAGACCGTGTTTTTCTACCATCTTAACGTGGAGAGTTTTAAATATCGGCACTGTAGGGTATTGAAAGATTTTGTAAATATATTATGTCATACTTTATTTAATTTGGTCGACAAATTCTTTTAAATTTGACCCGGAGATAATAAACATACACTTTGAATACCATATATTCCAAACAAAAGTTTTCATAATGTACTAGTATATTAATTTAGTATATGAATCATTGTCCGATATAGATACTTAATAAGAGATGATTTTTGCAAAAATACTCTTTTTGCTAAAGTACACACTGTATGCCACATTTCATAAAATATATAATCAAATTATACAATTTATGGTCTTATTTCCACAATATATATTTTACTAATATAATAATATTTTAACACGTATAAAATATTTATGAATATGTTTACAATGCTTTGATAATTTTTTTAGGTAATACCCACCTAAATAAGATAAAATAGATTTTTTTAACAAAATTAAATTATTTCAATTTATTGTTAATACATAATCGGTAGTTTTTCTTTATAAAGAGTTTACTTATCTTACTCTATTAAATATTTATTTCTACGTACATATAATATACAAATTATAATTTGTTTCAGCCTTTTTGTTTATAAGAAATAAAGGATTGTTTTTAACTTAAAAACTAGACTTTTCATTCTTTCTTTGTCTAACTGATGTTTCTTCCGATTTGGCCTTACTTACATCACCAGTTCCTCCGCTCACGTCATCGATGTCATCGGAAACACTCGATTTCTCATCTTCAAGAAAACCAAGTTCATCGTCGTCTTGTAAATTTGTAAAACTTTTTGAGGGTAATAAAACACGACTAGCTGATTCTTGTAATGTGCTAGTAAAACGATTATATTTTTTCTGAAGATTACGAATCCATGTGGCATCAGACCAGTGATACCAACTGAGCAAAAATATAACCAATAGGAAAAATAAATTTGTGCTAATGGCTGAAATGTACAAAAAAAAATAATTGTTATCACTTTTTCTTATCACTTTTTCTTGTAAATAAAAACATACCAACTATGGCGGAGATTACAGGATAATTGTACATTATGTAACGAAGGCCAGTAAATTCAGCTACAATGTGCAAAGATACCGTGTAATATTGAATTTTCTGAGACTGTATTTCAACGTAGACATCAGTTATGGGATGATGTTTTTGTTCCAAGTAACGACTGAATATTTCTACGGGAACCTGTTGATATTCTTCCTTAACGCCTAATACAAACAAAGGACTAAGAGCCCAAGTAGTTAAAGTGCGTATTAATGGAGAACGATAACGCATCATGGCCGAACGACATGAATGTCCTCTCAACATAGATTCATGATCACGCATTTCGCCACATACCATAAACATACCAAGATCAAGATTTTGTGGTGATTCTGGCATATCAATTTGCACAATAACACGATAAGCTTGACCCACCATTAAAAGCTGTTGTTTCTTAGTTAATGAAACATGAGCATGGGGAAAGGTACAAGGAGCACTAGTATCTAGGCAGGTTCTAAAAAAATGTATACAATTTTGATAAGATTAACAATATTGCATAAATGAATTTGAGCATAAACTTATTTGTATATACTCACTTGAATTGCATGTGTACGGGACGTGTATGGGATATGGCAGGCATATAGAAATAATAAAATGCCGCATACATAAATACTGCTGCCCATATAATTAATACCACAGCAAAGGCTACAAGACCCAATCGTAAAACTAATTCACGCAATGTATCAACCTTTTCATCGGTTTTTGCTTTTAATCGATCGTATACACTGACACTCAAATTGTAAGCGGGTCGTATAAAAAAACGGCGTCCCAAACCCAAAGGATCCAAACAAAATACCATAAAACGGAAAAGAATATTCATGTTGCACACCGATTAGTACAAACGCCACCACCAATAATCATACAAGTTAGAAACAATACTGCAGTTGCGGTACGCATTTGCAATGTGATTAAGTTGGTTCTGAAATTCTTATCACTAATTTTACTATTTTAGTCGGTCGGTCGGTAGATTGATTATTGGCTTATCGAAATGTGTACGTTGTTCTTGTAGTTAAAGGTACATATGGAATTCCTCCGCCGTAAATTTGAAAATTAGCCGGGAATTGTTTTCGATTATTGAACCTTGAACATTAGATCATCCGTGCATTTTATACACAACAAAACAAATGATAAATATTAACAACTAACTACAACTTTTTAGATAAAGCTTTCAATCAAAAAGCAATTTGTTGTTTATCAACATCATTTGATAAGATTCAAAAAATGTATTAACAGCAGATACATGCGCCGAATGATTTTAACGACGACGGCGGCTTTACTAAAAATTGTTGGCGGCGTCTCATAATCGACTGTTAGCCGGCTGAAAAATGCACTGTGGTTTCAGTGACCACTTTGGCCAAAATCACTTAATAACATATTGTCTTTTTTACATAAGATTTGGGTGAAATCAAAGCAATTTAATGTATTTATGTTGTATTTAAAAAAATTAATTAATTTTTACACTTTTTACGTGTCAGAAGTAAAGTCATTACAAAAGAAATTTTGACATATTTAAAAAATCTAATGAAACGTAAAATTTCTTAGGAATCCAATTTAATTTTGGGTTTTGCAAAACAAACTATATTTTTCTAAGATGACAACAAGTTTTAACTTATTTCATACACAATTATAAGAGTACTTATTTTAAGATCTATTTTCCATAATAAAATTATTTAAAAAATGTGTGTACTCAATAATTATAAAGTATTAAAAACTGTTGAAAAAGGTACCTTTTTATACATATTTTAAATTTGCTTAAGAAACTGAACTTTGACCTGTTGTATTATGAAGACAAAACAGTAAAAGTAGGAAATGCCTTGGTAAAGATTTGTCTAATGTAGACTGAATTGTCAAATTAGCTCTCTGAGAGAATTATGCCACGTGTAGACTAACAGCCGAATTCACAAAAAAATAATGTATGTTTCATAGCATAATTATAACGTACTCGCACATCTACAAAAACAACAATTAATTGTATAGTTACTCTCAAAGTTGACACTGCCTGTTAGTGATATCTCACATATTATGTCTATGTGTAGACGGTGTGTTACATATTATGACATAAAAATCTCTTGTGGAGACGCTATGTAATATTAGTCACCACAATTTTTCCGGACAACGCACAAATTAAGATGCCAGACTACAAGAATTGTAGTAATATTGTTAATTTGACAGTTCCAAGGAAAACAAAAAGAAACATAAAAAAGTAATCAAGAGAAAATTTTCTACAGGAAATTTTTAAAGTTATCACAAAATTATTAATTCAATTTAAAAAAATTGCTTTTAACAAAAAGTAATTGCCATTGAATTGTTAAAGCATCGTAAATATAAAAGGAAGCTCAAAATAATGGGTATTTTAAAGTAAAAATATGCAATTTTATATTCAGTGAAAAAAGGAAGGCGTAACAAAGCAAATATCTAGTCACCAGGAGAGCCAACGAAACCTACATAAATAATAAAATTTCCAATAAGAATATAAAGTGTACTCAGAAATTTAATTTTACTTTAAATTTCATTTGTGGATTTATAAGTTAAGAAACTTTCTACCCATGAGCAACTATAGACATCACGGAGGTGGTGGTGGGTATTGTGGTATAGAAGTGCGCGACATGCATCCAAGAATTTCTAATAATTTCACTTATGTGAGTTCATGTGTTAAGTATATGATATTTATGTTGAATTTTATATTTTGGCTCTTTGGTGGACTTTTACTGGCCATTGGTTTGTATGCCTTCATGGACAAATGGGAGTCCACGGGTTGGGTACGCTTGGAAAGTTTTTATGATGTTATACTCAATATTTCATTGGTTATGATGATTGCTGGTGTTGTGATTTTCGTGGTCAGCTTCGCTGGCTGTTTAGGTGCTTTGCGCGAGAATACGTGTCTGCTTAAGTTCTATTCCATGTGCTTATTATTGTTCTTCTTAATGGAAATGGCCATCGCTATAATGGGCTTTGTATTTCCACAAAATATGAATTCATTTTTGGAGGATACATTCACCGATAAAATAATACACTCATACCGTGACGATCCGGATTTGCAAAATTTCATTGATTTCGCTCAGCAAGAATTTAAATGTTGTGGGTTAAGCAATGTTGGTTACCAAGATTGGAGTAAGTTTCATTATAAGTATTCGATCAAAATATATTATGTTCAATACTATTTTGTCTAAATTACTATTGTGTTTTAGGTAAAAATGAATATTTCAACTGCTCATCGCCATCAGTTGAAAAATGTGGGGTTCCTTACAGCTGTTGCATCAATGCCACCGACATAAGTTCCGGACTTGTTAACATTATGTGCGGCTATGGCGTACAGGAACACTCAGTTGCAGCCGCAAGTAAACGTATATGGACAAGTGGCTGTATTGAAATTGTTCGCGTTTGGGCAGAACGAAATCTTTATGTTATTGCTGGCGTAGCCTTAGGCATAGCCCTAATACAATTATTTGTTATTTACTTGGCCAAAACATTAGAGGGACAAATAGATTTGCAAAAGTCGCGCTGGTCAGCGTGAAATCAGTAGTCATTAATGTGGTGTAGTGTCAGTAAGTCTATCTTTTCTCACTGCAATTTTATCAGACAATTTAATAAATTCCAGTATGCTTTTTATACTGCCTTGCTCAACATTACTAATTTATATAAACAGAGTGCTAAATATGATAGTGCTCATCAGATCATAGGTTAATATTAGTTTTTTCCATATTTTTTTATAAATATTTCTTTTTTCAGCTAGAAAATAGATTTAATTTTATTTTAATATTTTTTATATTATATCTTTGGAATTTTGATAAACTTTTGATATTATTTAATCATTAAATTAACATCTTCGAAATGTAATTTAAAAATCTTAGTCAAAATTCCATAGATATAAATCTCTCATTTTTTGTTTAAAGATCCAAGGTCTATAAACTTGTTCAAGATCTTCCTTATTTTGTACATCATTTAAATTTATAAAAAAGAAGACTTAAAGAATATAAATATTTTTTCAATTATCAGAGATTAGAAAAGAGAAAATAAAAATCGTGCAAATTTTTTTTATTACAAATTGCCAAAGAAAAGTGCATTTTTTCAAATCCTATAAAATCTACACAAATTCTTGTTTAAGATATACAACGTATTTTTGTTTTTTTTTTGAAGCAATGACAGGAAAAACAAACTTTTCTATTAAATAATTTAAAACTGAATCTAAAGCATTGCCATTTACAACCAACCAACCAACCGATTAAAATAGATTTTTAAGAAACTCTTTCTATTGTGGAAAAAGAACTCATTTTTCTTTTGTTTTATGTATGTAATTTGTCGTTTAATCTTCAAATACACTCAATACTTACTTTTGTTTAACAAAAGTATTTATTCATTCTCAACACATATTTACTTAGCTTGAAGAACATACCTTAGTTCAGACTTATCAAATATTTGCCCAAAATGACGTTACATTTTCTAACTTCTCCATTTTATTTAACCGAATCTTGTTTGACGATGTTTTCTCTTACAAAACATTTGCAAAATCAAACAACTCCAAGAAAAAAAAAAATGTTGTAAAACTAGTGACCACGCAAATTTGTCAAATATTTGATAATTTGAGGACATTGTATTACTATATATATTTTTTATGATTTTTAAACATTTTATTTCAAACAATCCAACTCAAATTATAATCTCAAATACTCTAATATAATCAATATATCTGCATAGTAAAGTAAAATAAATAAAATTTTTAAAAAAAAAAAGTTTTTCAAAAGAATTTTAATTCCGAATGTGTATGAAACGCAAGTTTGACAAATACAAAATACATAAAATCACCACTATTCCGAAAAATAAATTCATCAACTACACATTAATTTGATGTATTTTTGGAAAACAATAGTCGCAAATAATAGCATTCCAAATTATAAGAATTATAAAATAGATTGGATTGAATATACACTCATACTTGTATTAATATTATTGAAAATTAAATGTATTTTGTAATTGTCATCATCTCGAGTATTTTAAAATAATAGTTATTAGTAATAAAAAAAACAATATATATGTATTGATTAGTATATTTAAAAATATAAGAATCTATATAAAATTTTAGATATAAACGTTTATTATATGTAGTTTATATGTAATTCAAATAAAAATTAAATATTCATTAATATATATTTTTTGTTTTCATTGTTTATTAGCGATATTATATGGATATTAAAATAATAGTTGCACTAGTATAGAATAGGAAAATAATTTAAATCTATTTTAATTCCTTTAATTTAACTTTTCAACATATTTATTAAGATTAATGTTATCTTGTAATTCAGTCGGTACTTCTAATTGAAATTGTTTAAGAATTTCTTTTCTTTTCTCGTTTAGAGTCTTAGCAAACAATTTTTTATTTTCTCCTTGTTGTGAGCTCAGTAAATTATTTATATGTTTCCTCATCAACAAATCTAATTCATGGACTTTTGACTGTGATGTTATTGATTTATTAACAGATATTTGTAAAGGCTTTACGGGTTTATCAAGGAATTGTAATATATATGCTGCTATTTCTTCCGCAATTTTTTTATTAAAATTATGATCATTTCTTACAGTTAAAGTATTTTCTTCCCAATTATTAGCCAATATATTAGGTGCTTCTAAACGTTTAGACATTTGAATTATAACATCATTAGGAACTTTTCTTGCTTGACGACGTAATATATTACGTTCTATTGCTAAATCTACACTACTTTCAAAATATATTTGACAATATCCTATACCATATTCTCGAGCCAGTTGATACAATTTATAGCGCATGCTAAAATAATAATGATTATCATCACATATTATTACAAGATCGTTATGTTGCTGATCTTTATAATTGCTTTTCAAGAAATTCAATTCCGTCGTCAAAGTATTGAATATTTTAAAATGTTTTACAACTGATGTTAAAGTCTTTAATACATGTTCACGTTGTTCTTTATATTGTGTAGGATTTTCAGAATCAAAATTTATATAATCATCATAGCACAAGTGTAAAATATTAAAGGACAATGTTTCCATTTGCATTAAATGATTACAAATTGTTGTTTTACCAACAGCCGGTAGTCCTAATAAAGCCACTAAGCAAATGCGTTTCATTATTTGTAAAAAAAATTCAATAACTAATAACAATTTAATATTTAATTAAAAGTTACAACTAAATAATATTAAGGAGATAACAAAAAAGCTATGCCGATAAATTGCCTGATGGACTGGAAAAGGCCGTTGAGGCAGCTGCTGTATTTGTATTATTTTGTTCTTGTTGCTGCTGTTGTTGTTCTTTTTGTAAACTTTCAAGTTCTTGCATACGTTTTGTGTTAATACTTGTCTGAACTTCGACATAAACTTTCATCATTGTTTGATTAAATTGTGCAAATTTGTTTACACAACGATTGACGCATATATTCTAGAATAAAATACTATATTAGTTTTGTTTTTTAATATATATTAGTATTAAATAAAGTACCTCATGTTCTGCTAAATCACGTTCATTAAAATTGTCAACACATCGGTTAAAACATAATTCAGTCACTTTATTGTATAATGTTAGAAAATCTTTAAGCTGTTTTATCAAAGAAATATTTAAACAAATTTAATGATTTTTATGTAAAATTAATGTAGACAACTTACATTTCTTAAGTTAGGATCCATTTGTTAATATTTTATTGAATTTTATTTAAAACAATTGAAAAATATTAAAAAATCTTTTATATTTTGATGCGATTTTATGTACTAAATTACAGCTGTTTAGTACTTTGAAGAAATGGTGCCATATTCAACAAAAAATAATATAATAATAAATAAATAAAAGCATAGAATATATGTATATATTTTTTTCAGCAAAAAATGCATAAATCAAGATATTGGAACTATTGATTTTAAAATAATTTTGATACTGATTCAAGAGTAATTTAACTGGTGATTATAATGAATGTTCGCTCTTTCTTGGTTTACGAGATATAGGCCTCTGAATATATTTATTAAAAATTGTCCGATATTATTTATATTTAAAAGAACATATGCCTTTTGAATGATATATAACATGACCATATTAACTAATAGCTCCATTACTCTACCGTAAATGTAAAAACATAAATATAAATGGAAATAAATGATTACTCCAAAAACATAAATGTAGCTAGCACTTTAGGCTCAAATAATACAAACTTACTGTTTATATAGCAAAATTTTCATATCGTAATATTCTTAATTGCGTATAAACGTCATATGAGATGTCTATTTTTCCATATAAGATGTTAATCTTGATTTAAACTTAAAGACTTAAAGGCTATATAGAATAATTTCGATTTAACTGCGACTGACAGTTACGCAGCGCATAAATTATTAACCCAGTCGTTGTATTATTTTGTTATTAATATTTTTTATAATAATATATGCAGGTGTTAAAATTAAATTATGTGCTTAGTAAAACTAATCAATTGCAAATTAAAATTTCTGACTCAATGGAAAAATATTAAAATAAGAAAAGAAAAACAACCGACACATTGTATATATGTAAGTACATCGGCACTTCAAAGTTAAACAATTTTCATCTTTGAAGTACTTCAAGCTGAAGTTTGACGTATTGATTTGGTTCCGTTCCATATAAATGCATATATTTTACTGCAGCTGTCAGTCGCAGTTGAAGCTAAAGTATTCTATGTAGTTGAGCCTTAAAACACAATATTATACAAAGTCTAATTTTCCAAACATATGTATGATTTAGAAGTGTGGCATCCGCATTGCATTTTCGAACAGCTGTAATTTGTTTATTACCATTTGGCAACTCGTTTTTAATTTTTTACCCATTAAGGTGTTTTACCATCTAATAATTTATTTCGGATCTCAATCCTGTCAAACTCTATATAAAAAACATAATCTTTATCTTGCAATTGTTATTAGAAACTTCAAAAACAATATATAAAAACTGCGAACAAATACTGTTTGAATTTTTTACCCTATAAATCCACCTTGTTTTTACCTTAATTTTTCATTCTCACAACAACACACCTTATTATAAACAGTTTTCTATTACTTTTTTTATTTTAGTGTGGAAAATTTAAGGTGGAAAGAAAAACTGTGCGGAATTTATAAATATTGCCTTAATAAAACGAAAAATTTCTCATATATAATATCGACAATATACATAGAAATTAAAAAATAAATAAACAATAATAAAACGAGTGAGTTAAAAACACAATTTATAAGAAAAAAAAGTTGAAAATTGTATAGTTATGAATGAAAAACGAAATGTGTGCCTATGCAGTTGAGAAATCAAGGACGGCTATCATTGATACGCAATTTTTTCTCAACAGAACATAGAAAATTAATGAGAAAATATTTAAAAATAAACTTATTTAAGTTGTATGGATTTATAATTTTGAAATTGATTTGCATCGGAATTGTTTTTTATTTTTTTATTTTTGACATTTTGCTTTCTCTTTTATTGTATTTGACGTTAATATATTGTTTCCCAAATTTTTGAATCTAAATGGAATTTGTTAATTCGTTCCACTAGTCTAGCTAAAACTCAAATATTTTGTATGTTTTTGGTACATAAGTTTTTTTTTTTTGGGTGGTCAGCTGTGACGAAGAAAAGCCCCTCTTTCTTGTCTTCATTTTAGTTTTAGCGTCTGGCTTTCACCTTCCCAAACGTAATTTATAGTTTTGACATTTTTTCTTAACTAACTTTATTATTCTATAATATACATTTCATTAATGCTGTTAAATGTCATTTGTTTTCCTTATTATTACGTTTTAGTTTTCCCTATACCATCATTTGGGTTTGTTGCTTTTACACAATAATTGCATACATTTTCGTTGTCGGTATCTGCTACTGAGATGATTGGATAATCATTATTGCAAGACTGTGTGTAATTGAATATTAATTGGTGTGGTTTTGTTTCGAAAACTTTATTGAAGCTTAAATATAAACCTATATACGAATATTGCTGTTAAATTTATTCTACTAGAGTTGTGTAGTTTGTATTTAAATAAATTTTTATTATAAAATAAAATGCTTTCACTTTTTGGCTGCTCATTACGGCGTAGTCTTGCCATTAATTTTATTTCATTTCCTGTTGGCAAAATCTTTAAATTTGTTCTAGACTCCTCCATATCAACTACCCCTCATCGTTTGGTCAGTGCTGGTATTTTAATTGACAAAATAAATTCTAAACAATATCGATATTTTTCGTCAGGTGAGTTTTCCATTATTACAATAGCACTTACGAGTATGAGATGGGCTATTTGTTTGTTGTTGGTTCTTTTAATCGGCCCAAAAACTATTTATAGATTTTTTTGCTTCTATTTATATATTAGTTTTGTTTATATTTTTTAATTGTTATTACTCCACCCACTTAGTTTATACACCTTTTAATGCTGTTGTTTTATATTGTGTGCATTTTTAATTTTCGTGTTCTTTCGGGGTTCACTATAAAAATGGTATTAACTATAGAATTCTAAAATTTTCTTTTAGATAGTAAGTATGACGATAGAGTCGTCATAATACAGCTTATTTGTGTCTTATTGAAATTTTAAGATATTTGATCTTCCAACCTATTTTAATATAGTAATTATCCGATAGCATAATTTTATTTATTTCAATTCACATTAATATGAAAAACCTTTTTCGCATCCGAATAAATTCTTCCCAGGCAGAATATATAATATACAGAGAAACATAAAGTTACAGCGTGCAAGCTTTACTATAAATTATCTTTCAAAATATTCTGGGAATATTGATTAGTGGATTCCTAAAAGAATGCGAGAAGGCGAACTCTGACGATTTTATATTTTTAAGTGGTTTTTAAAAGTATTGATTAGTAAAATAATTGAAAATATTTGCTTACCAACTCCTAAAAATCAGTTTTTAAGGAGAAATAAAAAATCAGTTTTTAAGGGGAAATATAATTTTTAGTGAATAATGTAATTTATTATAACAAATCTAGTTATTAATGATAAATTAACCAAAATTAGGATATTTGGCGAATAATCTAATTGTTGAATTGATAAAAATTTAATTTTCTCAGAAAATTTGAATTTATTGTGCATTCGGTTATACACCAATAATTAGATATAACCGAATGCTTTGCGAAAAATAAATAAAAAATATATTTTTTTGCGAAATAATCAGATAACTGCAGAAATTATAAATTTTTATGAAAATTGGTTTCTTGGTGAAAGTGAATTTTCGGTGAAAATCGAATTTCCGGTGAAAAAAATGAAAAATCTTGGTACAGTGCTGTATAAATACAATTAAAAAAATTAACCTTACTTTTGGCGATTAGTGGAATTTTTCTTGTAAACATATATTTTTATCTCCCATAACATTAGCTTTTGAATTATAATTATAAAAATAATAATTCTCTGCGAGATAAAAATATCCAATAAAATATTTTATTTAACAATTTAATATGCATAGTGCAGACAAATTCTGCTATATATAGCATTTCCTCTGTATATTTACTATTAATTGATAAAATGCCAATTTGTATACATTAAGTACAAAAAATTAAATTAAAAACTGTTAACGTATTTGTTGTTATCAATAAATTGGGGTCACGCATCGTTGCTTTTCGCATACCGTGTGAACGCAATTGAGTTTCAAGTATATAATTTATATTTTTCATTAATTTATTATATTTGGATATTTTCAAAAGGCAATTGACTTGTGGAAATAAAATTGAAAATGATTAAAAAAAATAAAAGTAAATTATTTTATTTTCAGTTTTATAAAAACATTATGATTTATTAGAAAATTATAAATTAAGTAATTTTTCTTACAGTGTATAAATAAAAGAAAACAACATGCCTTCTGTTCATGTATAAAAATAGTTCATTTCAAAAAAATAAAAAAAAATCTTTTGGTGCTATAATTTTTTTACGCTATTTAGGCTTATCTTGGCGTCTACATTTCAGATTAAATACATAAATTAATATAATCTTGTGAAGGTGGCCGTGAAGTATATAGCAAATTTAATATAAAAATATGATTGACTAAACTTATTTGTTTAGCTCTTTTATTTTTATTAAGCATTTTTTATTTTTTTGAACAAAGTAATTTAATAGTTTGTTTTTTTTTTCTTAAAAGTGTTTACGTTTCTTTTTAGATTTTATTTTAAAGCTTGAATTCGCATTGTTTGTACACACATATTTGTGTAATTGCGTTTAATTATTATAGTATTGTAATAAACTTAATTTTGTAGATTCACACAATAATATGGAAAATAAAACAGAAAAAATCTCTGTGGACAAGGAGGAACTTAGAAAACGTTTAACACCTTTACAATATCAAGTAACACAAGAAGCTGCAACTGAAAGACCTTTTACAGGTGAGTTATTTTTATTCTATTGAAGATAGTTATGAAATTAATTTTATTAAATGTTTAGTTCTGTGGAATTTTAAGTACTAATTTTTTTGAATTTAATTTTTTTTAGGCTGTTACAATAAACATTATGAAAAGGGTATTTATCAGTGTATAGTTTGTCATCAGGATTTATTTAGTTCGGATACAAAATATGATTCTGGTTGTGGTTGGCCTGCTTTTAATGATGTCTTAGATAAGGGAAAAGTTACTTTGCATCGTGACGCTAGTATACCAGGTATGTATGTTCTCCTACATTTTCAAGTTTGTATATACTCTAGACGTATGTATTTCTAAAATTTTATAATTTCTTAAAAGGTTTGAAATTTTCAGTTTTTTATGCTTTTTATTTAATATAATTCAATTCAATTTTGTTTTGCCTTTAAATTTTTGTTTTAAATTGAGCTTAAAGTAAAAGAATAAAAAAAAAAAAAAAAAAAATAATAATTTGCAAAATGTTTTTATGTAAAAATTTGATTTGTTTTCAATAAATATTTTGTTTTTCGTTGTTTATGTAATTTTAAAATGTCCCAGTTTTGAATTTAGCTTTTTTTTTGTTAAATATTTGTAAATTTAATGTTTTACTGCAAACATTAAAAAAATAATAATGTGAAAGTCTTACTATTATTCCTATTAGAATTTTGACAGACTTTGCATCGTTTTATGTATTGTTCTTGTTACTGTTACTGTTCCTGTCCTTGTTTGTTTTCTTCTTAGTTAAAACATAAAATTATATCTATGTATATAGTGTGTTTGAGTGTTGTGTTACTAATTATAAATGTTAAAATATATTTTTAAAAAATCTAAACATCGAAACTAATATTGAAATTTTTTCTTCTTTTACTTTCCAATTTTTTAAACTATTAATTTTTTTATTTTGTTTAACAAAATATTTTTGATTTTTTTTTTAATTTGTTGATTTTTTAATTTAAAAAAAAATATATATATATAAATTTTATGTTTTCAAAAAAATACTTATATAAACAGTAGTCATTTCAAAAATGCTAGGCATGGTACGCACCGAAGTGCGTTGTTCCAAATGCAGTGCTCATATGGGTCATGTATTTGATGATGGTCCGCCACCGAAATATCTACGCTATTGCATCAATTCTGCCTCAATTGACTTTGTACCGCAACCACAAAATTCACAAATGCCTACAAAGTCAAATGCCACTAACAATCAGGCTGGATCGACCTCACAAACAAAACCAAACGCCTCTTCTACTAGTACAATTCAACAAAATAAAAAATAAGTCTATTCAATTTTCAATCTACTATTCTGCGATGTTTATAAAGAAACAAAATTGTATAATTATTATTAAAATAACTATTACTGTAGTTTGAGAGAGATATCTACTTATTTTAAATGGAAGAATTTAAAATTATGCAATAATAAAAGTTTCCAATTTAATGCTTATTTGTTAATATAAATTTATATTATTTTCTTTAAACATTTTTGGTTTTTGTGTCATTCTCAATATAGTAAACATTCATTATCATGTTGATGTTTATTTAAAAGTATTTTTATTATCATCTTCATATTTAAATGCTTTGATTTTGGTGGTGTCATGCTAAGCATTCAATTTCATTCATATATATTTTTCTAAATGTATTTAGTATTTTTAATGCAATTGATTTTTCTTTTGTTATTAAAAGATTATAGATTATAGAGACATATCAAAGATATAATACATATTTCTTTTAAAATTCATGTTATAATTGTTATTATTAATTATAATTTGCTTTATTAACAAATTGTTTTAAGCTCGTTTTGGTTTGTTAAATTAATTTATTCTCAATCAATAAAGAAATTCTTAAGGAATCTTTAAAATATGAAAGAATATGTTTAATTTTTCTACTTTAATCCTTCGTTATAAAAACTACTAACTCTACAAAATTTCTTTAAAATTCTTCTTTAGATCCTTTTTAACCAGAATTTCTTGATTTGGTTTCTCGTTTTTTTTTTTTTTTTTTTCATTTCAACGTGTTTTTCTTAACCTTGTGTTTATTATTAACAATTTTATTATTTAATTAAAAAGATGTCTACAATTGTATTTTATTGAATTTTTTAGTTATTAGTATATAGTAAACAAAGAAATGATAAATGACAATATAAATAATGAATTATTTTTTTTGTATATTTTCTATTTCTTTTTTCTTGCTTTTTATATAAATGTGCCTGTTTTTTGGGGGTTTAACACAAAAACAACATCAAAAAAATAAAACAAAACATACAAAAACATCTCTATCTGCAACAAAAACATTTAAAAATAATTTTAATGAAAATTAAAAAAAAAAATAATACGTCATTTTGCATATTTAATAATTTTGGCTTTTAATAAAATAAAACTAATTTTTAAAATGGCTTTAAAAAATGCTTTAATTATAATTATATATGTATATGTAAAAAAATTAATAATATTCCAAATTATTTATATAAAAAATATTTTAAAAACTAAAAATTGTTCATAATAATGTCAAAATCATTATTATCTCTCATGCATTTAAAAATAATAAAACATCTTGTAATATCATTTTTAAATTTTCATATTTTCTACTATAATTTTAATTTTCTTAAACATTTATTCACACATTTACATTTGTTTGCTTTTATTATTTATTGTTTCATAATGTGTTTCACTTCTTTTCACTCTGGAACGCTGTTCGAATTGCTCAATTTCTTTGAAAACTTGTTTAATTTTTAATTTGTGTTTAAATGTTTTATGTCTCATATTCACCACTCGTTATTTAATTTGGTCTTTTTCTATCTCTACATCATTTACTTTGCTTTCTCTTAATCTTTGTTATACTTTAATTCCTTTAATCATTTTGCAATTTGTTCTTTTTTCAATCAATAATTTAAATTTTAATATTTCTTAAAATATTAACAAAAATAATAAATTTGTTTAATATCATGCTTAAAAAAAACAACAACTTTTGTCGTAAAAAAATATATATAATATATTGAAAACAAAAACTCATTTGTGCAAAACAATTTTGTGTAAAAAAAAAAAAAAAATATTTCAATTAAAAAACAACTCTACCTGCAAAATCTTAAAACCAAAAATGCGAAATTATTAACTAAAGGGGGTAATATTTTACTACTAATTAAACATCCAGAACGTATACGCACAGAAGTACGCTGCGCCAGATGCAATGCTCACATGGGTCATGTATTCGAAGATGGACCAAAACCGACACGCAAACGTTATTGTATTAATTCGGCTGCCATTGAGTTTGTTTCAGCGGAACAGTTAAATAAAGGTGTGGTCAGTACGGCTAATGTTACTACAGCATCCCCCATTGCTCAGCAATAACAGAGGACTTAATTCTTGTTGTTTTATTATTTTTATTTTAATTTTTTTTAATACATCTTATACACATAACCAATAAAAATATGTAATACTCTCAAATATGTATGTAAACTTACAGAAGTACGTACATACGTACATATTTGTGACCCTGAGGCCAATTATATTTATATGAAAACAATATATTTATTTTGTAATTTGTTTTAAAAAAATATACCATAGATAAAGATGCTTAAAAATGTCAATTTAAATTCTTAGCAATATGTTATAACAAAAACAATAAAATAAAAGTAAAATTTTTATTCAAAATATTCATTGTTATACTAAAATTAAATTTATGTAATAATAAAATTATTTGAATTTGTGTTTATTTAAACGTTCTTATTAATTTCAGTGTAAATAGCAAATAATGATAACAAAGGGCAAGAAATATTAACCTGAAATTGTATTGTTGTTATTGTCTGTCACACACTTTCTACTTTATTTAATTTAATGATTTCTTGTTAAAAAAAATTCAAAAATGTATGTTTGTATTAAATACCAAAAAAATAAAATTGTATTTTTATAAATTTAAACTTTTATCTAAAAATAAAAAGTGTTTTTATTCAATCAGACCGAAAATCTATAGACAACTGTTATTATTTAATTTCCTGAGGAATAATTTAAAAAAAATTTAATGCTAATTTTCAGCTTCAATTATTGAAAATATAATTCTTGTAAATTGGTTGGCCTGTATATATTCTTTAAATTTCCTGTTGAAGGAGTTTCCAAATAGACAAGTTTTTAATTACATAAATGTTTATAATGTAGATATTTTAAAATAGTTTAAATTAATTGAACCAAACATTTACATTGATAATACAGTTCAAAAATTGTAATGTCAACCATAAAAATTGATATGGGTAATATAGTTTTAGCAAAGAAACGTTTTTATTTAATGTCGATAATAAAGTTATTGTTTTAGTAAAGATTAGGGATGCCAATGCCGAACATCCGGTAGTTTTCGGTATTATGAAATACCGCGATTGAAAGAGATAATCTTATGATTCCAATTTCGAGATTTATTGCTAGAAAAACAACACAAAAATTAACTTAAGGCAAGACAACATAAAAATATTTATAAAAATTATTTTAAAACTCGATATCATAAAAACGTTGTTTTTCCTTTAAAAATAAAAATTAATTTTTTAAATTAAAATCAGTATACAAATTTATTTTTTTCTTATATGTAAAATAAATCTCGAATTTTGAAAAATTACGGGATTTGAAATTATAAAATCCTGAATCATGGGATTTGCAAAAATCGGTTTAGTAAATACCAATTATTAGTAAATAACAATTAAAATCAAGTCAATAATGCAGTTTTATTTAGCGTTATCGGTGTTTCAACTTGTAACTGGAATAGCCATAACTTTATTACAAGTTTTATTTAAATTTCATAAAAAATAATAATTTTTCTTAACCTGGAAAATAATGGCAACGTTATTTTAGTGTTATCGATGCTTCGAGCACTTTCGGTAATGGTTTTTACGTTTATCGGTGTTTTCTGTTAATTAGGTATCGGCATATTTTCAAATAATTATTTTGGTAACAGTATTTTAGGGGTAACTGTAATGGTTCTTTTGGGGTAACGGTAGCCAAACGTAAGCCTGGTTTACACTATAATATTTGTTATTAATACCAGAGTTTCATTTTCTTTAATACATATCAAAAATACTTTTGGTATTAACACACAGTATTATAGTGCAAAACCCCCTTTAATTATTATACATATTATTTTCTAAAATCATTTTTATACAAAACTTATGAATATATTTTTATTTTCTAAATGGGAAAACCTTTGAAGTAAGAAATTTTTCGTTATAAAATTAAGGATATTATGTCTAATTAAAAACATGCGGTCAATATAAGGTAAATGCACTCAACTGTGCTACTAGCTAGGTAATACAGTAATAAGGTAATGGTAATAAGGTAACTATAACTGCAGTAGATTAGCTCAGACACAAATCATAAGTAGGTACAACAGTTTTATTTACAAAATATCTAAATACTTAGTACTTACCAGAGACCTGCGCCGACCGGCTTTAAGTCAGCTGAAACGGAGGTTTTTCAAGAGCCGCCGCCGAAAAAATTTCGGTTTAAAATTACTGAAATACAGCCGCCGATTTTGGTCAAACTTTTACTAAATACAATGCAAAATCTTATGTAAATTCATTCAATTTTGAAATTTTTAATTTGAATATGAATTTTTTAGACATTTTTCCATAAATTTCTTTATGACGCCGGTGACATTTTTAGTAGAGCTGCCATCTCATAAATTTTCGAGGCAAGAATTTACTCCTCATGACAGTGATACAGCCCATAATATTCCTATTTATTAACCGATTTTGACCATTTTCAATATCAAACAAACCTTATATAGGATAAATATGATATGAATCGAAAAGATGGGGGGTTTATTTATTTTGTCATTCCGTATGGAACATGTCGAAAAAGTCATTTAAAACCCGACAAAGTATATATTTTCGGGGTCCTGGTTAGATTCTGAGTCGATCTAGGTATGACCTGTCTATTGAGAGCAGGATTGGGCTCGAACGGGACTATGTCGGGGGACGAAAAATCGGCACATATATTTATATTATTTGATATTGAAAATGGTCAAAATCTGTTAATAAATAAAAATGTTATGCGCTTAAAACTTGAAACATAGGGTTTCCGTTTCATACTTTTCTGCTAATATTTCTAAAACAAAACCATGTACGACAACAAAATTTTGTATTAATAGTTTGAGGGTCAATATAAACTTGAAAAAGAAAAATGGGTGCTCTCCTCCCACTTCATCGCCCAAAACCCATATAAGGTGAAATGTCAACGAAATTTTGTACAAAAAGTTTAAGGATTAATGTAAACTCGGAAACAAAATATGCCGGGGTCGCCCAACTCCTATATAATGTAAATGTTGAAAAAGTTGATGGTGGGTATATAGATTCGGCCAAGACGGATATAACATTCTCGCTTTTTTTTTATTCTTTTTACTAACTTTATATTTTTGGCCTAATAATTTTTTCCTCAACCTTGAAACTATTGTATACATCATTTAAAGATATTTTACGCTAAACAAATTTAATTTAACAAAATCGGTCAAGTTGTTTGTGAGTTATGGCAACATAAGTTGAGAAATTTTTCAAAAAACTTAAATTTTGTGAAAATGGGCAAATTCTCTTAATTGCGAATAAATTTGAAAAGAATCAATAGACTTTTATGATCTATAAATCAGAACAGTTTTTGCCATTTTCGATTTTTTATGATTTTTTTAAAACAAAAAAGACTTACTATTTTCACGTAAAAAAATATACTCCGAAACTACTGAGCCGATTGAAACGTAATATATTAAGGGATTAAATGCTATGTAAATATAATTTTTTCTAAATTTATTTCAATAATATCGGACTAAAAAATTTTGAGTTATCATTTATTTATGTGGAAAAGCGTCACAAAAATTTATAAAAATTTCAAAAAAAGCCCTGCATAGAATTTAATATTTGGACCATTTTGGGAATACTGGTACCATAATACATTAAATCTATATATATAGGAGTTATTCAAACTATTTTTGCTGTTGACTTGTGTAATTTGTTACATTTAATCGCGATTTTTCATAAACATTTTCCTTTATTTATTGTTATACAAAATTTTCAATAAAAAAACATTTTTATTATTTATATTAGTTTAGTTATTCGTTTTATTTTTACTATTTATTTCAATTCTTATCTCTTTTTTTTGTTTTTTGTTTCATTTTCTTTTTATTCCATTATTAACTATAACTTTTGTTATTATAACTTATTTCTCTACATTTTATATAATTTTTGTGTATGTTGTTGTTGTTGTTTTTTTCATATTTGTTTTCTTATTATTTTTTTTCACATATTTAACTAGATCAAAAAATATCATTTAGACAATATAAAACAATTGAGCATTTTATTTTCCTTAATAAACTTCATAAAAAATTTAAACAAGAAAATTTAAATTAATTTAAATATACATTTGAAAATAAATAATTAAATTTAAATAAAAATCTTTATTGTTTTTCCTTTATACTTTTCTATACTACTATGTATGTATGCTGTTGATGTATTTATAATATGTTAGAAAAATTTTTGAAATTTTTTTTGTTTTAATTTTTTTATTTTTTTTTATTGAACATTGTTTGGTTTTTTAAACAATTTTACCATTAGCTGTTGTTGTTTTTATATATGTATAATAATTTGGTTAAGTAAAGATTTTTTTCATCAATTTTAAGTTTCTTGATTTTTTTTTTTTTTTAATTTTTCAATAATACATATAAATATTGATTTTATTTATTTTATTTTTAAATTTAGTTTATATCTATTATTTACAAAAAAAGACTTAAATTATTGGCCAAACAAAATAGACTACAATATCAAATCTTAACAACTCTGATCTCAGGAAGTATTTATCATACAACATTTATTTATGTTGTAACTAATAATTTTTAAATTTTATTTATATACATTATGTTATTATTTTCAAAAATGGCCTTAAAGTCTTTGTTAAGTATATTAGAGCTTAATTAGCATAATTATAAAATTTAGTTGTTGAATAAATTTTTTATGCCAATTCTTTTTCAATTTTTCTATTTAATTATAATCTAGTTTAAAAATATTTAAAATATTAACTAAGTATATTATGGGTTTTTTCTTCTTCTTCTTATAAGTATATTTATATATTTTTAATATTTATTTTATATTTTCCTACATTTAGTATCAAATTTATACATTGACAATTACTTAAAATTCACAACTTAATTTTTATATTATTGTTTTAAAACTAAACTTACAATTTAGTTATTATTTACAGTATTATATAAAAAAAATGACCTTATACTTTTTATAAATATTATTAATTAATATAAGTAGTTGAATAGGTGCAGTCTAAGAGTTGTATGTTTTCTTGTTTTTCTTTTTAATTTATTATTTTTTTTTTTCATTTTAAACACTTTATCATTTTGATAAACTTCCGGTTGATTATTTAAAGGAAGTACATAATATCATTAGAGAAAGTGCTTGTATTTGTATTTGTTGTGTAAAATGGTTAAACCGTTTTTTTTTATTTTTTAATGAATTAAAAGAAAAACAGCAAATTTAAATGATATTTTTTATAATTTTATGCTTTTGATGCAACTACAGAATTATACAATTTTTTTTTGTTGTATCGGTCACTTAGTACCTGTTTGAGTACCAATTGCTACCTAATAGCCATCAAAATTTCAGTTAAGTACCAGTTGATATCTAACAGTCAAGTTCCAGTTGAGAACCAGTTTAATAAGTGAAAGCTCATGAGCAATTGGCAACTCGCGCGCATTAATAATAGGTGTGTTTGTGTATTTTCCAGCAAGATTTATTTAACAACTTTTTTTGAGAAATTAAAAATCAATTTATTCTCAAATTGAAAAAATATTAAAAAAGTACACGCAGAGAAAAAACATGGTTACAACAACATGGTCACCACAACTATTCAATGATTACATAGGAGTTTTTTGTTGATTTCAATAAAACCGTGTTCATGGTAGTAATGTTTATGATTCTGTTCAGTCATTTAATGATTACCCACAATCAAATTTTTATTATGGTTCACTGAATCATAATATGTATTTAAATATTTTTGTATGAAATCATATATATGAAAAATCCAAACATTTAGTTTATTCTACAACTATATGCCCTTTCGGGTTAGTTCTATGACTTGTCCCAAAATTGGTTAAAAAGGGTGAATTTTTCCTCTTAGACCAATGCCATGTTAAAGTGACAGGTTCAGTTCATACAAAGTGTTTGGAACTAAAACCGATCCTTGTCACTTTGGACCAATCCCGTGACTTGTTTTGTGTTAGTTCTTTTACCTCTAGCGGAATTAATAATAAGATCTATAATTTTGAATTTATTTACAGTTTGGAAAAATCCAAACTGTATAGTCTACGACTATATAATCTACGACAATTTAAAGATCTAGAATTACAGCTATTAAATTTAAACTAAATATTTATAAACCCATTCGTTTAAATACAATCTAGGGCTATAAAAACGATTTACGTTCAAAAAATGTTTTAAAGACCTACAATAAAAAATTTCGGTCCCTGAAAATTGTAGACGTGTAATATTTTGTCAAATAAAGGCAGTAGAAAGATATATAATCCTATTAGTGGTATAAACATAATTATATGTATACTCCTATATTATTTAGATCAGGGGTTCTCACAAGATATTGCTTAGCGATCCCTTTTTTTATTACAATGGAATCGCGACCCACTACAACTTCAAAAATCATATAAAATGTTTTGTAAATATAAAATTATAAAAATATAATATTAACATTTATTTCCTTATTTCTGTTCCATAAGATCTTTAACTTAAGACCGTATTTCGAATAAAACATATTTAATAAAATTCTCTGCGTCAAAAAAGAAACAAAATTATTCTTTATTTTAATGAAACAAAAATAATTCCACCTAAAATTGTATGATATGAAAATAGTGAGTGGAGACAATAAGCGGATGAATTTCAATGTATTTTAACTGAAATACTTTTAAATATTTTAGTTCAAAATTATATTACACATATAGTCCACAAAATTCTTTGGAATTTTTAAGTCTCACTCTTTCGGCAAATATAAACAATTTTATTTCATTGCAAATATTATGATTTTGTGATTTTTTGACCGTAAAAGTGCACTATTTTTTCTTTAAATAAAAATTTTCTTTAAAAACATATCAACATTTTATAGTTTTCTGAAAGGAATCTTCACAGAGACGATTTCAAAATAGAAAACAATTCTAAAAACTACTGAGGTCAAGATAAACATCATTTCGAATGAAAGTTTTGATTTTCCCAAATCTGCAAACGGAATTCAGTTTAGAAATCTATAATATGTTGTTAAAAGTTTTGAAACAAAACGTAAATTTTACAGTCGAAAATGTAAACAAACATATCACTTTATGAAAGTATGCTCCATAATGATCACAGTGATGTATTTGCATCAAAATAACAGTTATTTTCTCTCTCTCTCTCTGGTAATAGTAATATTTGAAAGAATATAATTATTAATAACAAATTAATAAGGGCATCCGATTGTCTACATTATTGATTATAAAAATATAATTATAATGGAATAACAGTTACCACAATTTCGAAGTTAGTTATTACAACCAATAACTATTTCTTCAATGGAATGCATTGTTGGGGTAACCGAATTTAATATTTTATTTTTCAGTTGTTACCAGTGATAACTTTAGTTCTTGCAAAAGAATTTTATTGGTCTCTGCCATATTATTTATTGCAAGTAAAGGAATTATTCGGTCTGTGAAACGGAATTTTTAAATAGTACGTTTAACCGACCAATTCGCTTGCCACAATAAATCTTTATACCCTACACCAAAAAAAGTGGTTGGGGTATTATGTGTTTGTGCAAATATTGTAACGCAGAGAAAAAATGTTCNNTTCCTACACCCACCTTAAAGTATACCGTTCGACAGAATCACTTTTTGAGTCGATTTAACGATGTCCGCCCGTCCGTCTGGTTGGCTGGCTGGATGGCTGTCCATGTAAAGCTTGTGCGCAAAGTACAGATCGCAATTTTAGAGATAATTTAATGAAACTTGGTACATATGATTTTTTGGGCACAAGGACGAAGCCTATTGATTTTTGTCATGTTTTATATGAAAACTCAATATTATTATCTCTTTTTATTTTTAATATAGATTCCAAAAAGTATAATTCAAATGACAAAACTTTTTCGTTAATATTTTCATGACTATTTCTTTCAATATCCTCCAGTATTAATAAATATTTATATACGATTGATTTTTTTGTATTGATTTGTAGTTGTATGAAAAGCAATAAAAAAAAGTTGTAAAAAAGTTTTCTCTTAAAATAATTTATAGTACATGATTTTTGTTTATCATTTTAATATTATTTATTTATTTGTTTTTTTCTTTTAAAAAAATTCCTTAAAATATAGTATAGAGTAAATGACTAAACAAAGGAAGGCTTGAAAAAATAATGGCTTTTTGTTGCCACAACTTTATGTTTATTTCATAATTATTGTAATCAGATTCTTGTGTTCTGTCGTTGAATTTTTTATACAAAATTTATTATTTTTTAGTATTTTATTTCTGACCATTTTGATCCCTCCTTCCAACTCTTTAAATAAAAACGAAAACTTTTATATTTTAGTGTTCGCAACTAGATAATTATAGAACATACCACTACAATTACAACAACATTGTAACATTGTGTGGATGATATTTGTTTGTGTAATAATGTTGGTTGTAGGGATAAAGAAAATAAAATATATAAATAAATAAATGTTAATTAAAGTTTATCCTTGTTTGTTTGTCCACTGTTATTGTAAGTTAGTAGAGTAAAATACCCATACATACATACAACAAGAGCTAACAACAACATGCAACGAAAAAAAAAAAACAACATAAAACTTCCGTTACAAAACCTTAAATATTATATAATAAAAAAAAACAAAAATAGTAAAAGAAAGAGAAAGGAAAATACCCCGTTTTTTGTTTAAACTAATCAGAGAAATTTTTTTCATCTGAAAAACGTACATGATGTTGTTGTTTTAAACGTTGTTGTATGGGATTGCGTCGTAATGTTATGGTTTTAATGTTACAGCTGCCAGGACTGATGCTGATGGTATCAGTAAAATTGTTAGTTTCATTAAAATTTTCCACCATCATCATCATGTTTATTTTATCATGTTCATTGTGTTGTAAATGGTGCTGCTGCTGTTGTTGTTGTTTTAGTAGGCTTGTTGTTATCATTGCTGCTGAACTATTGCATTGTTTGTTTGTCCTGTTGTATCCGCTTCCGCCGGTCGCATCATTTGTTCCACATCCGTTTTCGGAAGTCTTTTCGTGCGCTTCAATGTTGATATTTGATGTTGTTGCTGTTGCTGTTAGTGCTGATGCTGTCAATGCTGTCGCTGTTGTTGTTGCTGCTGTTATTATTATTGTTCTGGTTGATGGTGTTGGTGAAGTGGTTGTTGTTATAATTGTATCTTCCAATGGGTTTTGTAGCTTTAATTGGCATTGGGGTTCATCCTGTTCTATTGAATTTTGTTGTTGTTCTTCTTCTTGATGTTGCAATTGATTTAGTAGCAGTGTAGGTGATATAGATGTTGGGGACGATGCCGATGATGTCGATCCAGTCCACTGTTCATCACATGAGCAATAACCTCGTCCTGTATCGCCACCTTCTAATGCAAGTGATTGTATTTCTCGTAACTTTAATTTTTTTAATTTTTCTAAACGTTTATTTCTTGTTTGAGGTAGTTGCTGCTGCTGCTGCTGATGCTTCTGTTGTTGATGATGATGAAGAAGTTGTTGATTAGTATGTTGTTGTTGTAGTTGTTCTTGCATTTCTTGTTGCTGCTGTCTTATAGTATAAAGTTCAAATTGTTCATCATCAAATGTTTCAATTGATGATTTATCTGTAAAACTGAAAGGAATAGAAAAAGAAAAATTATGATTTAACGAAATTGATTCATTTACATGTGAACAAGTATGTCTTAAGATTAATTTCATCCGTTTATTACTGGATAAATAATAACATAATCGTAATATGGCTATAACTATTTTTAAATGAAAAACAACTTCTTTGCATTAATAAAAATTAATTAATCTGAATCTTCTAGATCAAATTGGAGGGTATACGAAAGTCCTTGACAAGTGAAATAAAGGAAAATATTTGAACTTACGGCCATGTCCCACATTGGCGATCGATAAATACTTTCGCTTTCAGAAAAAGGCCTTAATATTTCCTTAACTGTTGACCGTATTAAAAAGTAACGAAGGAAGACTTAAGGATAATTTTAATAATAATTTTTTGACATATTTTTGAACAAAATCGGACAAGTAGTTTTTGAGATATACTTCAATATATAGTGCAACCTCCTTAATTTTACAAATCGCGAGAACTAGAGTCAATTCGAAACGAGAGAAAAAGGTATAGTCGGTAAAGCCCGACCATATGATGCCCTACACTATTGCCTATGTGTACCAAAAGTGCAAAATAATAAATACTAATACAGAATATTACTATCGATACTTAGATATGAATACATGCACTTTTGGATGATTACCGAAATTGAGTTTTATATGGGAACTATTGTTAGTTCATGAAATTTAACATTGTAATTTATACTTAGAAAAATATTATTTGTGTCGAATATTAAGTTGATACAAACATTTTTATGGGATTTACGCACATTAAATTGATTTTCGAAAGAGGGCTTCATATGGGAGCTATGGATCGATCTTTACGAAATTTAACATACGGATTTGTGCTTACATAGAACTTATATGTGTTAAATTTCATTAAAATATTTATATTTTTAAGATAATTATTATTAAAACTGAAATCCGGGAGGACGTTTGCATTGAGGCTAGGTGAAATAATGGGTCAATCATAGCCAATTCCAATAAGCTTCGTCCTTGTGTTAAAATAATTATTTTTGTTAAATCGACTCAGAAAGTGATTCTGTATACTTTATGGTGAAGTAGGGTTTAAAAAGTGGATTAGAGGCTTAGTACTTATGAACAAAGGGTATCCGAATTGAAAGCCCGTGCTGCAGAATTATGCGAAAAGTTTGAAATTTAAAAAATACAATTATACAATTTTTTATTTTTTTTTCTCAAAAAATACTCTTTTCAAAGAGTAGGTAGGTACCATAGAAAACAACTAGAAGTCCAACTCTTTTCATTCGCTCAGAAACAAAAAAAGGCTCTCTTCACACGTATTAATTTGTTCTGTAGAAAATTTTACTAACACATGCAAAGNGTTNNGTTTTTTTTTGACAATNNNATTAGGTTTTTTGTGAGNAAGTTGGAGTTCTAGTTNTTTTCTATGNCCTANNTACTAGCAANNNNTATAANCTTAAATTATTATATGTACTTTTAGTTTTCAGAACACAAATTAAGTCTGTTCTTTAACTTTTACAGTTAAAGCCAGTATTTTGAGTATTTGCTATGCAAAGGCAAATTCAATAGAAGTTTTTACTGAACAGTGTAAATTTTTGGATAAGTTCTTTTATCTTATAACTTATTCAATTAAGAGCATAATTAACTAAAAATACTTTAAAACTCGTAGGAGAGTAGTAAAAAATATAATTTCTGAATATTATTTTTATATTTAGGTAATTTAACGTTTAATTTTGATGAAAATGTTCTTGGTAATATTCATGGGCCATTTCCATGAGTTTAGATGATTCATCACCAGTAGCTTCTACCATTTGTTTTAACAGACCATTGGGATTTTGCAATAATTGATAGGGTATACCAAATTCCTTTAGTTCACCATTATCTAAAACCATTATACGATCTGATTTCATAACCGTTTTTAAACGATGAGCCACAGTTATAACTGTACAATGAGCAAAATTTTGTTGAATAGTTTGTTGAATTTGTTGATCGGTGCTAAAGAAAAGCAGCCATATAAAAATTAATTGTATTAAAATGAATAATAATTTTTTTAATATTCCACTTACTTTTGATCTACATTTGCTGTAGCTTCATCCATAACCAAGATTGTACTATTACCCAATAAAGCTCTGGCCAAACAGATAAGTTGACGTTCACCTATGCTAAGATTAATGCCAAATTCAGCTACCTCAAAGTCCAGAGGTATATGATTTCCTAATTGAACCTGTAACGGCAACATTAATTAAATATAAAATTTTAATTTATTAAATCAAAAAACTACTTTCTTACATCTTTTAAAGCCTGCCACATTTGATTATCATGATACTTATTAAATGGATCCAAATTATAACGTATAGTACCTTTGAAGAGTACTGGTTCTTGAGGTATAATCGATAGACTAGAACGTAATTTCTTTAAATCGATATTACGTGTATCATGGCCATCAATAATTATACTTCCCGTAATGCAATCACATAAACGGAATAATGAAGAAATTAATGAAGTTTTTCCAGCTCCTGTGCGGCCAACAATACCAACTTTCCAACCAGATGCTATAGAAAAATTAAGATTTTTCAACACCTCTTGGCCGCCCCGATGATAACGCACATTAACTTTATTGTATTGTATGACGCCACCATTTGGCCAAACTTCAGATGGTGTATTGCCATTAAAATTTTCTTGTTGTATTTTTGTATATTCCAAAATACGCTCAACACTGGTCATTTGTTGGAAAGCTTCGCCGAGTTGACGCAAACCATATTGAACCATACCGGTAAGCATCATGGCTTGAGTTATGGCTAGACCTACATTGCCACTGTAGGTGTTAGCTAAAGTAAAAGTATATCGGTTAAAATGACTAAATTGTTTCTTTACTTTGTGTTATTTTACCATCATTGAAGAATATAAAGGAAAATGTTACGGAATTTAATAGAATCAATACATTGGCACAATCCAACCACAAACCCAATGCTGTATTTGAAGTCAATGTTAAATGATAGGCAGCACTATGGATGTCCTGTTGGTTATCGAATTCTTCAATCATAACATTTTGACATTTGCGACTACGAATGGTCGACAAACCACTCAAGGTAGCAGATACGTGAGAAAATACAGGACTGCGGCCTTAATAGAAAAGTTATATTTAAAATGTGAAAATATTATAGATAAATATTTTATTGGATAATCCATATTCTAGACTATAGTCAATATTATAGATTAGACTATCTGGTATGTGATGAAAACCGAACGTTTTCAAAACGAATCGATTTGAAAAACTGTGATGAACTTTAT
>MINK01171891.1:0-25271 GCA_001735545.1 Phormia regina
GTAATTCTTCATTGTTTTTTATTTTTTATTTTTTTTTTAATTTATTGGTCTTGGACTTGCACTTGAAACTAGTATTGCCAAACTCTGTTGTATGTGGCAAATATAAATTTAGCCAACAAAACGAGTTATTTAAACTACCACATACACTTGTATTTTATAAATGTACATATGTATGTAAGTACATTATTATGTATTTTCGTTTTGCATTATAACTAACAAAAACTTGTTGCAAGAATACTACAATAAGAAAACAATCACTACACAACAAACACACACACATACTTACTCATTTACTTACATACATACATATGTATAAAACTCCAGAAAATCGTATTTTTTTTCTGTCCTACCATCAACTATAGACTAGAAACATTCTTCATTTGTTGCTGAAATAGTCTGACTGACTGCCTTGCCTGGCTGTTTGGTGGCTGGTTGGCTGACTGTTTTTGCCTTGTATTTATTCTATCTTAACTGCATTTGCTGTAACTGCATTGTGAAAATATTGCTTTTTTTCTTTAAGTTATTTCAATTTTACTGCATAAACATTGCATGCAACAAAATAAAATGTCTTGGCTGGTTGAATGTGGCTGCATAAGCAAAGAAACAGCAACAACAACTAAACTGCTTTTAAATGATTTGCAATGAATTTGTTGGTTACTCGTTCGTTGTTGTTATTATTATTTGGTTTTATTTATTTTATATGATGATGATGATGATCATGATGATGTTGTTGGTATTTTTGTTTGGTGCTGTACTTTTTTGTTGCTGTTGCTGCTCATGATGCCTTTTTCTTTAACAACCATAAACCATTTATTATAAACTATTTCTTCTACATCTACTTACTGGTTGCCCATTTTGTGTGCATTTTAGTTATATTGTTGCTGTATTTAATTTAGTATTTTTTTCTTTTTTGCTATTCGTTTTTTTTTTTTTTCAATTTGCTTGTTGTTTCTTGCTATTTCGAGGTAATGAATTTAAAATTTATTTTTTTTGGTTTGTTAAAAGGAATTTTATTGCTTCTTTAATAAAGCATTTTAAGTCAATTATCTTAGAAATTGTTAGTTTTTTATTTGTTATTTAATTTTAAATTTTAATTTGTAACAACCTACTAAATATATTTTATTTTTCTTTTTGATATCTTTACAGGTAAGCCAAGTTGAATACATTTTTTTAGAAATTGGTTTATACATGTTGTTGAAGAAATTTTCATTGGCACGTTGCAATAGCTTTAAGATGGCAATTAAATAAAGAAATTGTAAGTAGTGCAAAGTATTTAATTATAATTAGATTTTGTTTTTGAAAATAACAATTTTAAAATAAATTTTTAATACGTACACTGGGATTTTTTTAATGTACATACATAGTTATGTTTGAAAAATATGTAGTTATCTCTTATAATGATTAATATGTTGTAAGTTTGATCAAAATTAATAAAATAAAAAAAAAAAAACAAAAAACATAAATAAAGTCATAAATTGGACAAAGAATTAAAAGTCTGCCATCGAATTGTTTACAATGCCATTAAACAATGGGTAATCCATTTTAAATTTTTAAAATTTTTCCTCTTTGAAAACTTTTCAATTAAGTACACTGATAAAGCTTTTTTTTAGAAAAAAAATGAAGATGGAATTTTTAAGACAAACGTCTTTAAAGATAATTTTTAAACCAAAAAAGTGATCAATTTTTTTTTTTTAATATTTTATATTTTTAATTCTTAAAACACAAGCTTTGATAAATTTATTGCAAAAAAAAAAAAATATTTAGATATATTTTATAAAACAAAAGTTATTACTATTTAAAAAAATCAGTATATAAATAAATAAAACACCGAATTTTATCGGTGTAGCTTCCGCATCACGATTATTATGTTGCCAATGGTCGAGAAAATGTTTAGGACCCAAAAGCAAAAAAATAAAAATCAAAGAATATCTCAAGTATTATTTCTGTCAGAAAAGAGCAAAATGATGGTTACTTTTATGGTGAAAAGGATTTACGTCCTTTATTATTTTTTTAACCCTAAGCTTGATTTAATATTTATTATACGTAATTTTTCTCTGTGTTGTAACTTTTTTGACAAAAGTGAAAAAAATTGTTTATAACGTTGATCAAAACCCACATGCATGGTATAATTTTAAAAATGGTCCAGCTCACGTTAATAAAATACTTGGACCGAAATATTTTGGGAATTATTTTAAAACTTTCATTTAGGGGACGCACTTTTTTTTATCCGCATAGGAATCAAGTAAATTTAATGTAATGTATTTTGCAGACGATTTAAAAAATTATATCATATTTAGTTAATTATGCATTTTTTTAGTGTCAAATCAGTATTTAATCTTTCAATTTGGAGCTATTCGTGTCCTGTGCTTTTAAAACTATTTCGATCTTTGAAAAAATGCTATCAAAAGCTTTTTGTAACTTTTATGTCACTTTGGTTTACATTTACTATGCTTTTTGGTCTAAAAGAATTTGTTGAGTACTTTTGTATAACAGATCCATAACATTTATACCCCTTCATAAAAATAACGAAATACAAGAGAAATTTAACACAACATCCACTTATAAGGCTAACAAAACTCTCCCCTTAAAAAATTACGAACTTGCGCTTTAATAAACTTTCGGAAAAGAAAGAACACTTAGAATTGTTTTTGTCAAAAAGTTTACATGTGACAGGCAAATACACTTTTAGTGGGGTAGTTTTTTGTATTTGCAATAACAAAGAAGCAAAATCCAAATAATAAAAGAAAAACAAAACAAAAGCAAAAAAGCGCAACAACTTCTGTATCTAATTTACCTGTACAATCCGAATTGAATTCGGCGTCAACGTCGTTGGGAACGACGACTATGACGTCGTCATCAAATAAGAGTCGTTTTTTTATAGAAATAAAAACCACCCCCGCTCAATAAACATTTTGAGCATATATATGTAAATACACATACATATGTATGTGTGTGTGTTTATATTTCACTCTCTGCTGGCGTTGGTGTGTGTTAAAAATGAAATAAGAATAAAAAAACAACAAAAACCCGAACTCAAAGCAGGTGTAATAGTTATTGTTGTTTCCTCTCTAGTGTTGCTTTTATTTTGAAATATTGTTTTGTGTTTTTTTTGCGTTTTGCTTTCTTCTATTCTATAGATTTTGTTTTTGTTATTTTACAGTTTTTTATTTCCTTTTTTTTTGGAATTTCCCAGATATTGTTATCGCATTCTTACAGGATATTTCTATCCTTGTTCCTTTTGACAACAAAAAAACTTCGAGTAGAAGGAATATATGCATGTTATACTTGTGTGTGCGTTTGCAAGTGCAAAAATTAAAAAAAAAAAACAACAATAAAACTTTTAATGTGTACAAAAAACCAACAAAAATGAAATTGTGAAAAATAGGAAAAAACATATGTATGTACATACATATGTATGTATGAAAAAATAACGGTAAAAAATCATGTTATTAGGAGAAGTAAATTTGTGTTATTGTATGTGTTTTTGTACTTACATACCTACATATGTATGTATGTATGTGGGGTTGTGGTTTACTTAAAGGGTGGTTGGGGGAGGGTGAGTATAGTATAATATGATGAGTTTTTGGGTGAACTTAGGTGATTTGTAAAAACAAACATTTATACAAAGGTGTAATATGTATATATATATATGTGTGTATGTTGTTTTGCTTTTTATATTTGTTGCTGTTGATTCATGATGATGACGACGACGATGATTTGAAATGGGTCAAAAGGTAGTGGACTTTTTTTGTTTTGCTTTCTATGTATGTTTGTATGTTAGTAAGTGTATGTTGTTTATACAACTACATACAACCCATTGTTATGTAGGGGATGTTTGAGTAGTAAAACCTGAGTATTTACATATTGTAATACCAAAAAGGGCTGGAGAGGAGCTTAATGTTACTTAAAAATCTAGAGTATTAAGCTTTATATGCGTTTGCATTTGTTTGTCATTGTGATTTACTTGTTAGATGCTGTAACTGCAGCAAAGTCAGTCAGCATTTTAGTTCGTTTGTTTTTACTTATGGATTGTGTGTTTTATTGTAAAAATTGTACTAATTTTGTTTTTCTTTCAGGAGTAATGTAAGTGTTTGTAGTTTGAGATAAATGTGTTTGAATCTGTTGTTGTTGTTGTTGTTGTTTATCTCAAATAATTTGTTTAATTTTGCCTGCTTAGTTAGTGAGCTAGTGTCCGCTTAGAGTTGAAAGGTTTTGTTTTTATTTAAAAACCAGGTGTTTTTTCTGCTATAAATCTGTTGCTTATTTAAGGGGTGATTGATTAGTTTTATGTAGCTTCTTCTTATTTAAAGTTTTGTTGTATTTGTAGTGGGTGTTTTGTAAATATTTGATAATTATTGTTATCGTTTGTTTATCTTATCTCAGTTTTTGTAATGATTATTCTTTTGCTTTGGAAATGGAAAAGGGATTTCGGTTTTGTTTTATAAAAAAAATGGATCAAAGTTTTCTTGTTACAATAAATTACTAAAGTTGAGGCAATTCGAAAACGATTTTTAAAACTATAAATTATTTAAAAAAAATATTCTTTATACAAAATTATAATATTTCTTGCAAATAAATTTTTTATTTTTAATTTGTAAAAGTAAAAATATTTATCATAAAGCTGGATATGTTATAAATAAAACGACTTACGCAGAAAAAAATATTTCAAATTATTTTTTAATCAAATTATTTAGAACTGAATTATATTATTTATTAATATAATTAATTTTCTAATTGGTTTAAAATATATATATATATTTTTTTTTTTATAAATTGACATCTCTTTAAAAAAGTATAAATGAAAATCATAATTTTGTCCATAAGACAAATTTTTAATTTTTTTCTGTGTATATTTCAGTAAAACCGAAGTATAAATTATTATTTTTTATTTTAAACACTTTTCAAAAGACTTTTTATTTTAATAAATGTATGTATTAACACTTTTTATAGACTTTTATTTGTTGAACAAATTTTTTTCACATAGAAACTACTTGACAAATGTTTTTCGAAGATCAATTAAACAAAAATCGGATTTTCAGTAAACTAAGTGTTGCATGTACCATCTTTTTAAGAGCTCCATCTAGCGATCTCTTACGTATAATGTTAATATTAACATGTGGCATATATCGTGTACATAAATATATTTTTCTCTTTTTTATTTTACTCTACCTTTTCCTTGTAAATTCTTATTGTCTAACTGTATGAATTCTAACCAAAATTGTTAACAAATTTGAATTTGCCAAATACTCTCTCACACTCCTACTCTCTTTTCTCAAATAATACAACGAATATTCAGTTATAAATTCTCTCGGATTTTCTATTACATTCCAATTGGAATGTAAAAATATTATGAAGTCATGGTTGTTCTTATTACAGCAAACTGTGCTACATAAGGAGAAGAGTAATTGTTACCCTTATTTATAAATGTGGCTAAAATCCATTACATGTTTTTGTGTGAGTGTGTGTTTAACATCATCAACAGGCAAAAAGCAACCTGCTGCTTTTTGTTTTTATTCTTTTTTCTGTTGATTTTGTGGTTCGTTTTCGTTTTGTTACGATGTAGTCAAGCGAGGAGTAAAAGAAAAACCGAAATACACGACAGAGAAAAACGACTGACTTCAACAACGACGACAAAGCCTAACAAAACTATGATGGTGGTGGTAGTGATGATAATGATGAAGTTAAGCAAAGACTATACAATGAAAATCAACAGTTTTTTTTCTGAGATGTTTTTGATTTTAATGATTATCATGAAGGTGGTTTTAACGTTGGCGTTTGCTGCTAACGTGGACGTTATAGATTCACAGATTTTTGTTTTGTTTCGTGTCTTTTTGTTTTTGAGAATTGAGTGAATGTTGATGTCGTCGGCTTTATTCGGTAGTAGGTTTATAAATGTTTATTTATTTTTTGTTTTCTTTTTTCCTTCTGCTCTTAGTATTTTAGTGTGTGTGTGTGCATGTGTTTATGGTATAAAACTCCGAATACAAATTGTAGGTATATTACCTTTGTATGCCAAACGTTCTTACTTTAGTCTTCGTACAGTCTTTGCTTTAACCCGTTCCAAATTCTGTCTGCCGTTTGCTCTATATTATACAACAACAACAACAAAAAATAATAAAATATTCAAATTTAAAAAAAGAAAAAATCACAAATAAAATTTCATAATATACAAATAACAACAATATCTAACTATTCTTTAAAAAATACAACAACAACATAAATAAAACGAAATATATTAAAAAAATATTTGTTATTTTGATTCTACTTTAAAACGAAAAATTGTTGATTTAACAACAACAGTAACAAAAAAAAAAAAACAAACTCTATGCTCCAACAATAACAATAAAAAAAGGAACATAATTATTTGCAACAGCAGCAACAATTATCATTATTAAACATCATCACGACGTAATCATCATTTACTTCTATAGTACCACGACTCGCATACCTATAACTCTGACTCTGAGAAGTTGAAAAGAAGAACAGCAGCAGCAGCAGCAGAACGCTCAGCAACAGTTAACAGCAACATTAACAGAGGAAGCAGCATATTTTAGCTCTTTTTATTTTTTGCGCGTGTTTGTATTCATTTCATTCGGTATTTGTGACCAAGTGTTGGTAGTGTTTGTTTCTGTTTCCCTGCAACTCTACTCTACTCTACAACACTCTCTACTAACTGCTCTGTGAATTTTCAAAAGAAAAACATAATAATAAAAAAAAGTAAAATAAAGAAAAAAGTAAAGTACCACACCATCGTTTTTCAATAACGTTGAAAAATCAAAGTTGAGCTTAGAGGTTCAATTCGTAAACGTCAGTAATACCAGCAACATCGTTCTTAAACGTTGTACGTTGTTCTTCATCATCCAATATACACGTTCGTTTGTTATTTAAACGCTTTTAACGCAATAGTTAACGTTGGTCTCTCACGCAATAACAACCACATCATTCTACGTTTTACAACAATAAAAAATAATATTAACAAAAATTTTCAAAAAAATATTAAAAATCATTTTAAATTAAATTAAAAAGAAAATTTAAACGAATATTGTAAAAAATTAAAAAAAAAAAATAATAAATAATCAAAATATAAAATCAAAAATCTTAAAAAAATTCTCTTTAAAAAATATTCAACAAAAATAAACGTCTTAAAATAAAAAAACGCGCTATTTTTAAAAACTTTAAATTGGAACTTCTTTAGTGCTTAAATTTAACAAGTGTTAAAAAATACAAATTTTATTAAACAAAAAACTCAAAGTCTTAAAGTCTTCTATAAACCCAAAACCTCGTGAGTTTCTCTATCTTTAAATCTTTTTTAGAACAATTTATAAGATTTCATTTATTTCTTTCATTATTTTATGTTAAAAGAAAAAAAAAAAAAAACTTTTTTCCTCTTTTTTTTTTTAATTTGTAACTTGTTTATAAATTTGTTTTTGTTGTTTAAAAAATTCTTAATAATTATAGACATTTTGTTACTGATAACTTTAAACCTGCTATAATTATTTCCAAAAAAAAAAAAATATATATATATATATATATCTATATACATATATTCCAACTTTATTCTATTTCTTTTGCTAAAAAAAACAACAACAACAACTACACTATTAGCAAACAGTCTTAATAAAAAAAGTTTTATAAAAAAACAGCCCAAGCTTGAGTTAATCGTTCTTCTTTTGATTTCATTCTTAAAAACACTTTTTTGAAAGAAAAAAAAAAAAAATTATATAAAAATAAAAGATATTTAACAAAAAACGTGCGATTTCAAACAACACCCAGATACACACACAAAATACTCGCAACATATAGAGAACTTGAATTAAACACAAAAAACAAAAGTTCGTTGATACCTTTACACCATTTCCCACTGGGCAAGAAAAATTTAAAAAGTGTTATGGAGATATATAAAATAAATATTATTCATAGAAAGGATGACAGAAGATATGCTAAGATTTAAATTCCAGCACTAAATTTGTTTTTAAAGATATGAATTACAAAATTCCATAAAATTGAATTTAAGTCTCTTGGATTTAAGATTTTTCTATATTATAAATAACAGAACAAATTCTAAGATATTATTGGAAAACACATTGCCTTTTCCTTTTTTGGGATCCTTTAAAACATTCAAAGTTCTAATAATTTAAAAATATTAAGGAATTTAAATGATTATTGCTCTAAAATAGAAAAAAATGTTTCCAAAAGTTCTTTTAAATTGAGATTTCTAAGTGTCTTCAAACAGATTTTCCGAAACGTGTTCAAAAATTTCTCTAAAATTATATTTACAATAAAAAGAAAAACTTTATAAAGTTTTTCTATCTTAAAATTTTAATCAGAAAAAGTCTATAAAATTTCCAAATTCGTAAAGAAATTATAAAATAAATTATTTGCATATTAATTACTTTTTAAGAACTGATAATAATACGAATTTATATAAAATTGAAAACATCAATGAGTATAATATTTAATATGAAATTTCTATTTTTTAAAAAGGAAAGAAAATCGCTTTTAAAATATTTCAAAAATATTTTAATCTTTTATTTAAATATATTTTGTATCTTATTTAAATTTAAAAAGAAAAATAATTTTGTTTACTTTAAATTATATTTTATACGAATTATGTTTTTAATAACAGTTTCTGCTTTTAATAAACTCAAAAGAAATATTATCTTATTCTTTATAGAATAATATATTTTGTTCCAAATTTTGTTTCTTAATAAAACGCTGAAATTAATTTTCTATTCTAAATTAATTTTTTTTTTCAAAAACGACTTTCAAAATTATTAAACTCATTGTAAACAAAAGTGATTTACTAGCTTTCAAATAACTTCTAGAGCAAAAAATATTTTTTTGGGTGCCTACTGTTACTATAAAAAGATGTTCCTTGCAATTCATATATACTCTCAGTAGTTATCGAAATTTTTCTGGCTACAACAAAATTGCATTAAATGTGCACTTAATTTTTATTTTTTTATTTTATTTTTTTTTTGTGATTACAACAAATTAGATTAATGAAGTAAAATTGTGTTTTATTTATAAAATTAATTTATAATCTTTAAAATTACACCCTATTCTGAACTTTCTAACTAACGACAAAACTAAAACCAATAAAAATTTTTGAAATTTTTTCATGATAATTGTTTTTGTAATTGTTATTTATTTATTATAGTTTTGTCATAGTTATTTATTATAGTGTATAATTCGAGTGTTTGTTAATATGACTTAAGTAATTATAAATTTTTTAGTTTGGAAATGGTGTTTAATATCAAGCCGGGTTTAGAATTTTTTTTCTCTCTATACAATTAATATCTCCAGAATATAGCACCCATGAAAAGAAAAAGACAATAATTTAGAAAAATGCCAAACAACCGGCAAAATAGAAATTCCACAAAAAAATAATAAAACCTCAACCTCAGAACGAAACACGTTTATATTGTTAACGAAATTGGTAACAAAAGTAATACACAACATTAAAAGCTAAACAAAAGAGAATTAGAAAAAAAAATGAAAAAAAAAGAGCGAAGCTACTCAAGTTAGCAACCTTTTTTGTTTAAAGCAGTTTCAAGAAATACAACAACAAAAACACTTAAGAGACTTTGCTGAATTACTTTATCTTTTTTACCATTCTCCAAAGAAAAAACACACATTCTTATAAGCCTAAAAAGAAAAGAAACACAAAAATTAAGTCCGAAAGAAAAAGGCCAAGAATTGTTAAAAAGGAATGAAAAAGAAATAATAAAATAACATCATCATCATCATCATGATGTTAATGATGGTTATCATTACCTTAATGGTTTAAGACTATTATAGACAAGAAAAACGTAAGAAAACAAATAGAAAAAGAAACATTTTTAATACAACAAGAAAAAAAAGGCCTTAATGTTTAACCAAAATGAATGGTGGTAATACAAAAACTTTATTATATTCTTCTGCTAACACTTGTTGTTTTTCTACTCTTCTTTCTCTTTATAAGTATTTTTTTTTAACAAATTCTTTCCTTTTATATTTATGTTTCTTTTAAAACAAAATTAACTTATTTAAAAAATAATAATAAAATATGTTAATAACTAAAATGTGTTTAAGTGTTTTAAGTGTTTTTCGGAAAGAAATTATTATAAGAGTGTAACAACAACAATTTAAGAATTTTATTTAAAAAAAATATATATATATATTTTATATAAAGTAATTCCTCAAAGTCATTAAAACAAGTTATTGAAAAAAAAGAGCAGAAAAAAATTAGAAAAAATCATAAAATTTTGAAAGAAATGAATTTTTCTTTAAACCATTTATTTAAAAAATATAATTTTAATCAAATATATTTTTCTTCTTTTAATTCTAGTGTTTCATGCAAAAAGAAAAATTTTTTATTAAATCTACAATATCTATGAAAAAACTTTTTAAAAAACCCTTTTAAAAAATAAGTTAAAAGTGCATATAAATAATAAAACCTACTTAAAAACAAATCCAGTGCAATATTTTTTAAATAAAATCAAAAATATTAAGAAAAAAATTTATATATATAATAACAAAATTAATCAAAAGTGTTTTAAAAATAAACCATAATTAGAAAAATAATCTTGTGAGCGCCAAATTAAAATTACTCAGCAAAAGAAAACAAAAGTTTTAAACAAATTTCAAAACTTCACACATTTACTTTTCATCACAAAACTTTTTGACTACACTAATTGGTAATGTTTATTCATATTTTTTTTTATTTTTATTTTTTTATATTTATATTAATTTAATAACTATTTAGTTTATAATTTAATTTCGTTTAAGATTTTTCAGAAATTTATTTTAATTTTTGAAGGAATTTGAATTTTAAGTTTTTTTTTTCGGATTTTAGATGACCCAACCAGCAATAAAAAAGGATAAAATTTTAAGAGATTTCTCAGCTTACTTATTGTATATCTATTTAGTTTTTATGGAGTATCATTATCATTAGAATTCTGTTAAAAACCGAATAATTCCTATAGTTAAATAAGGTTCTACTGATTTAACATAAATATTCCAAATATTTTTATTGTTTAATGTCATCTTGCTTTCATAATCACAAAATATTTAAACGTTTTAGTCGTTAGAAAAAAAAAAACGGACTACAATTGCATTAAACAATTTTTAATTACCCCTCTATAAATTTATCATTCACAATTATAAAATTTAATTAATGCTAATAAAAAGAAAAAAACCAACATAAAAAATATCAGCATAAAAAAATATTCCCGATCTCTTCGACATCAAATTGATTAAAAAGCTTTTAGTAGACACAACATTATTTACTTTAATAAAACAAATTCATAGTAATTAAAAAGAAAAAAAAAATCGTCGTTAACTACAAAATACAAATATAGCTTTAGTCTACCTAAAACTTTAGTAGTCGCAACTATAAAAATATTAGGACTTAAATCATTTTACTCGCAGAATAGAATTTAAGTTATTTTCTTGTCAACAGCCATCAAATAATAGTTGTGTTTAACAAAATTTGTTTATCAACAAATAAAACAAGTTTTTGTAGTGAATAACAAAATTAATTGCCTTTATGCTTAAAAAGCTGTTATTCACAAAGTAGTTATTCTCATTAGCAATCATTTGATCAAATAATTGAGCTTAACAAACATTTATTTTAAATATTTTACGGTTTTTCTTTAACAACAAAATGTTTAGAGTTCTAAAAATATAGTTTCCGAAGTTTTATTTTTTATGCAGAATTTTCAATAGTTTTTCAAAAATGTATAAAAGAAAGTTTTATTTTCTAACATTACTAGTGAGAACTTTTTTAAATTGTCTGATCAAATATAGTCTATAATATTTTCGAAAAATCTATATTAATCCTCTAATTTTAAATAGGAAATCATTGAGTTCAGTTTTCTTTATTAATAACTGTTTGGTCCTTCGGTTTCTCAGAGCTGGTAATTTGAATTTATTATTTCACATTTAAATTGTATTATTTTTTAGCTTTTTTGTTGAAAACATTTTGTTACATTTTTAGCTTTTTATTTTTAGTTTATGTGATTTCAAAACAACTAATTTTCCAAAATTTTCCATTAATAACCAGAACAATAAGTGACAAAAAATAATTCCAATTTATGTTTAATAAAATTTTAACATTATAATTTAAAAACAATAACGAAACAAAAAAAATAATTTAATACAAATGGCAAATAATTGCATTAATTTTCCATGTGAATTTAAATGTATCGCAGGCTGTAAATTTACACATAAATTTGCACTAAATGCTTTTGAAAAATTATATTAAATTTAAAATAAATTCTTTGAGAAAATAGTTTTGAATAAAATTGTATAATATTTTTAAATTTAATTAAACTTAAGATTTCATTAAATTAAAATTGACTAAACTTTTTCATTAATTTTAGTTAAAATGTATTGAAAATTTATATAATTTTTTATAACAAATGGCAAAATTTTTGTAGGTTGAATTTAATTTGAAACCATAAATTTTTCTTTAATATTTTTTGTCACTTATTGTTTTTTGCTATATATATTTTTTTTAACTAATATTTATACTAACTTTTTGTTGTTTCTCCAAAAATTGAATAATAGTAATAACTACAGCTACTAAAGATCAACAAAAATTGTGGTATCCTTTCTCACAAAAAAAAATCCCTGCTAAAATCCTCTAAAAATCTTTACTAAGAACACCCATTATACAACAAAAGATATAAAGAAAATAAATTATATAACGAATTGTTGCTTAAATAACAAATTAAACAGTATTAATTTTTACATATCAAAAGAGAAGAAAACATAAAATTATTAAAAATTATAGAAAAAGGAGCTTAAAACTAAATAATTAAAGAAAAAATTATATAATTAAGCAAAAAAAAAAATATGTATATTTTAAAGTAATGAAAGAAAATTAAATATAAATTTTATAGAACTAAAAAAAGGTTGTTTTTGCCCCCCCAAAAAATTAAAAGAAATTAGTCAAGTAATATATTGTAAAATTACACAGAAATCAATTAGCAATTCGTAAGGTTGTTTTAAAAATTAATTAACAAATTCCTTTATTAATTATTTATTAGCAAACATTAAGATTTGAATTTTCAATTCAATACCCCAACAAACCCAAGTCAATTGTAAAAAAAAAACAAACAAACAAATAATTAGAATTATTAGCAAAAATATCATCTAATATACATATAAACGTACAAAATTTATTAGAAAAAACTCTTATACACTTTTGTGAAATATTTCCAAAAAATATTATTAATGATTAAATAAAATTAAATTTAATTGTAAAAGATTTTAGAAAGACAAGTTAGTGGGATTTTAACAAAAGAATAAATTTTGTTTAAAATCCTTAATTGTATTTAAATTATAAAAAAATCTAACTCAAGAAAACGCGTTTTGACAATCATTAAAAAATCAATAGCGTATAAATATCAAATAAAATAAAAAAAATATTAAATAGAATTCTTACTATTTATACCCCCTCTTAAAAACTCTTATACTTCTAAAAGACAATCTCTTTCTTATTGAAGAAATCAATTCTACAAAAAAATATATATTATAGGAAATAATTTCTATTTCCTGTACCCCAGTGTGATCTTTACCTAACAATCCCCTTTTTAAAGCCATAAACTCTTTGACAATCTAAATACAAATATTTATGACTTATACTCTTAATATATTTTATAAAAGTATAATTAAACCTAAAAGAAAATAATTAAGTAAAACTTTTTGCACAAAAATTATCTTTACAAATATTTAATCTATAAATAATAAAAAAATATATCTAATATATTCTTATTGACAATCTTAATCAATCATCTTATAAAAAATTTAATAGTTCTATAGATAATCTAGAAAAAAACTTAGTGTTTCAAAACTTTTTAACAAAACAAATTTTTAATCCCTTTTTAAATAAGTAACATAATCAGCTCTAAACAATCTTAAATCTTTACAATTTTATCAAATATATTTTTTAGTAATTAAGTAAGAAATATTTGTAACAATTAAGTCTTAAACAAATAATCAATCAAAATAAATTGTATCTTATAAATAGAAATCAAGGCAACAATTTGTTTAATTAAAATAATTGCTAAAACATAAAAAAAAAATATTATCAACAATTGGTCATCAAATCCTCTAACCTTAAAAAAAAAATAATAATAATTTTCCCTTTTTAAAGACCATTAACTTCCTTCCTTCCTTTTAACCTCTTAAATACCACAATAATTTCGTTATAATTAATTACTACAACAAAACAAAATATCCACATTCAATTAAAACTACTTATATATATAAATAAAACAATAATAATAAAAGTAAATAATTAAATTTGCCAAAAATTAAAATAATAAAAGAAAAAAACTTAAATAATTTTTGTGTGAGTGAAAAAGAAAAAAAAACGAACAGAAAAAAAAAAATTATATAAAAAAGTTCTACTTTGTGTTACAACAACAGCAATCTAAAGACAACTAACTTCAACTTCTACTTCAACTAATACAAAAAAAAAAAAGAAAAAAGAACTTTAAACTAAATTTATAATGGTAAGAAGAAGTTTCTCTAAAATGAAAAATTTATAAAACTATTATTTCAATTAGGGGACTAACAGTGCTATTCTCAAATTCAAGACAATTGTCACTTATCACTTATTATCACGTACATTTATGAATGTGACAACAATCACTAAAAATTTATAGAAAAATATTTTGTTTTTGTCACTCGATCGAGAATATCACTGTAAGACTTAAAATTATAAATTTTTAATTATTAGCTTTATAATAAAAGTATTTGAAACATTTGATTTATTTTTTTCCCCCTTTTTCAAAAATCAACTAAATAATTAATAAACAAAATTAAAAAAATATCTTTTGTTCTTTTGAAACGTTTTAGCTGATATTAAATAGCAAACTGCTTATTAATATTATAAATAATCTCAGGAAATTTCTGTTACAAATTTGAACATAATAGTGTTTCCAACAGACGCACATTAAAACAGACGAGAAAAGTAACTCTCAATTAATGTATAATTATAATAATATCAATACTTATAATATATATATTTATTTGTTTTTTTATTATTGTTAATTTTTATTATTACTTCGCAAGTTTCGAAACATATCGAGCATCAATTGCAAAAAAGTCGTATATGCAGAAGAAAAAACGGGAGACAGGAGAAGCGTTTTATGTGATTGTTTATGATAGAATTACTTTCTTAATTATTATGATTTTGATTTTGATAAAAACACAAATTTCGAAAATATTGTCGCTTACAATATTTTGGTGATCAGAACTCGATATATTTCACACAGATAGACTGACAGCGAAACTAACTCCGATTTAATCATTTTTTTTAACAGTGTTTATTTTAATAATAGTTTGAAAGTTTTTTTTTTCACAGCCTTGAAAGGTTTATGATTTATAACTTCTTGTTCTATTAAAACGTAATTTAGCGTTTCCTATAGACGGACAAAACTAGAAGGCACTTGCGATAACGTGAACACTCGAAAATGAGATGGGCTCAGTAACATTAAAAAATTGTACATAGACTTTTCTAAAACTCAAAAAACGTCAACAATTTTTTTTTTAATTTTTTGGTGTTTAAAAATTTTGAAAATCTCGAGTAAGAATAAATTGTTTTTATTTTTTTCGTTAAAACAAAAATGTTTTACTTTTATGTATACCATTCAAAAACTTGAACATTCTCGAACATCCTTGGTAGAAATTAGTTTCACGTTTAAATAAAAAAGATAGGGAACATTACTCCGAATTTTAGTTTAGTTTCTTTAGTGGATTGAAATTAATTTGCTCACTGAATTGGTTCAACTTTTACTCAAAATTTTTTGCAATTTTCCATGGGAAAAAAAATGATAAAATAGTTCGAAACTATGATGTTGGAAAAACGAACTTGAACTTTCTTGAGAAGTAAAATTATTTCAGTTTTTATTGATGCTCACTGTTGAACACTCGAAAAGGAAGAGAGTTTAACTTAATTTTATAAAAGAAACTTTACAAAAAAAACATGTAATAGAAAATTATAGTAAATTTTGGATTTGTGGGCATTAAATTACAAGCTTTATAATACACAATCATTTTTATTCGTTACTTATAATTTAATGTGTTATAAGTTACAAAAAACCGTTTATATTTCAATTAATATTTTTAAATATAAAGAGCCTAACTATAAAACCTGAAAAGTCGATTTGAAGCCCTAAAGTCCTCTATTATTTTAAGTTTCTTGCTATAAAGCTTTTTAAATTTTAAAATAAGCTTTTTGTTTTTTATTGTATTGAAAACTCATGTATAATCCGTTTTTATAATTTTTTGAAAGTTCTTTTTGTTATTTAAATACATGGAAAAATATTTCAATGTGAGTTTTGAAAAGCTTTTAAATTAGATTTCTTATGGTACGGAAAAACAAAACTTCTATTTTAAAATAAAATCGACTTTAGCTAAAATAGAATTTTAAAATTCCTTTGTAGTTAGGCTGAAAAATCATAATAATAATAATAATAATAATAATAATAATAATAATAATAATAATAATATTAATAATAATAATAATAAAATAAATGGATTTTAAACATACTATTTTATTATATTATTATTAGACCAGGTTGTTTTATGTAAACTTATTTATAGTGTAAAGGAAAGACTGACAATGAAAAGACTTGAATTTTTGTTAAGAGAGTGGATTCGAAAAAAATTTAATAATTTAATTTCATCTAAATTGATATAAAAATGTAAGGTTCGTTGCATGGATTAGTAACATAGATATGATGCTTAAAAAAAGCTCAATTAAAAAAAAATTATTATTAAAAAAACGCACACATACTAGAATTGTTTTTGTTTTCAATGAAATTTTTGTTCAAATATATTCTTAGACTTAGGTTTTTTTTTTTTGACAACCGACTTAGGTTTTTGACAACGGAGCTTCATATCTATTTTAATCGAATCACTTTCATTATTCGAATATAATGTTTTAAAACCTGTTAAGCCAAGTACTTTTGTAATCAGATAATAAGCGCTCCTTGTATTCTATGTTAATAAATCAGTTTTGTTTTTCAATTAATGGAAATTAATTAATACTGTTTACCGCAAAATCTCATATATGTATCTCTAGTCCGAAACGTCTGACTTAATTAGAAAATTATGATAATAATATTAATAATTAATTAATATTAATAATTCTTCTCAATCATTTCGGGAATATTAAAACATTTGTGTAAGAAATAAAACATAAAATTGTCTTATCTTTCAGGAAAAAGGATCAAAACTAAGATTTGTTTTCTTATTAATATGATATTGCGAGTTATTTAAAAAGTGTCACGATAGAAAGTAAAATTTATTTTTAATCACATGCAGTCTTCGCTTGTACTTGATCTATATTGTCTTTAGGAGATGTGTCTACAAACAAACAATTTTGAAGAGGTTAAATATACTGCTACAAAACGATTTCTCAAGTAATATATTTGAGAAAATATAAAAATATATTTCTGCTTAAGAAGGAATTTCTTTTCATACGCTTTCATTAAAATATCGTATGAAACTTAAGAGTTTTTTTTTTTTTAACCAAATAAAATGTTTCAAATACTTTGTTATAAACTAAATAAAAAAATTGTTCAAATAAGTCGAAATATAAGTTTAAGATTTTAGAAATCACTTTAAAAATTATATAAAAAAAGAATTTTAATTATTTCCGGCTTAATTATAGATATTTAATAAAAATGTGTGTTTAAAAAAGCCTCAACAATATTAAAAATGTTCGTTTTATTTTGGAAATGAATTTATCACAACGTTTCTAATTAGTAGTCAATGAAAAAACAAAAGTAATGCTGTTATTCAACTTATTAACTTACTAAATAATTTTTTGTTTCTCTTAAAATTTTTTATTGTTCAATTTACTAAACAACTAACTAATTTACTCACTAACTTATACTTTTCCTCTTAATAAATGCTCATGTTCTGGCTACAATAAACTACTCTTAACTGCTCTGCTCTACTCCACTTTTAACTTAATTTTAATCTCACTTAAGCCAATTAAAAGAAAAATTATTTAAACTATTATCATAAATAATTTCACTAACTTTGTAGTATATTTCACTTAAGCTAATAAATCTATATAAATAATTTTCTTATTAACTTTACTAATATTTAAGCTAATTAATTATTTTTTCTCAATTTTTTTTTTTAGTTCTACCCTTAATTTAAAATTTCTGTTAGTAAAAAAGAAATCAGCACTTTTAGGTCTTTTTTTTTTAAAGAATTTTAAATACACTGATATTTTAAATAATTATGAAAAATGTTAATATTTTTATTTCGTAAATTATTTTTCTTAATATATTTTTTTTTTCAAAAATTTTATTATTAAATTTTTATTTTTTTACTGTTCAAAAAATCACTATTTTTTTTATAAAAAATATATATAAAAAAAAAAATATTTACACTACTAAACAAAATTTTGTAAAAACCAACCACAAACAGCAAATGCAGTTGTTACAAGCAGCACCGACACCAGCGCATCCTCATCATTTGCATATGACACCACAAACTTACGCTACGGCCACGTATCCAGCAGCAGCAACAGCTGCTGCAGCAGCTGCGGCTGCCTCAATGTTACATCAACAACAACAGCAGCAACAACAACAGCAACAGCAGCATCAATTTCAGATGCAACAATTCTATGCCCAGCAACAACAACAGCAACAACAACAGGCTGCTGTGGCTGCACAACAGCAACAACAACAACAACAGCAGCAACAACAATTACAAATGTTGCAAACATATATGCAAATGCAAGTAAATAATGCCACCTCGCCCACTACGCCCACCAAATACAATTCGAATTTGTTGGCTCAGGCAACACAACAGCAGCAACAACCCACAGCGGCTTTCTTTTCCACAACAGCCGCAACTCCTTTGACGATTATACCAACCTGTAATGGCTCAGCTGCAGTGGCAGCTGCAATGTTTGCCGCAAATATGGCTGGTACGACTTCATCCTCGTCGTCAACAACTACTCCATCCAATAATGTAAATAATAACATTAGTCTATCTGCAACTAGTTCTTCTCCAGCAGCAACTGCAGCGACTGGCGGTGCATTCTTAAACGCTTTGGCTACAACTAATGCTTTTACGTCTATCAACACTAATGGCCATCATGTCGTAAACAATACTGGCCCTGGTCTTTTGGGTGGTCCACCTAATGTCCTATTGCCTTCTGCCAATGATTTTAGCTCGAAATATTTAAGCAAAGCAGCGGCTAATGGTGGCGGTTATGTTGGTATGCGTCCAGGTGCTGGTTTGCTAGGTAGTGCTCCTGGCTGTCCCACCATTGAATTGGCCAATAAAACTTCGAAATTATTATTGGCCACATCACCAGTGGCCAGTCACAGTCAGACCACTTCCTTGGCTTCGAACTGCTCTAGCTCAAGTCGTTGCAGTTCTGCTTCTTCTGATTGTTCTATGCCATCGCCATCTTCATTACACCTATCTTCTCCTAAAAAGGTTTGTGTCTACTTTTCGCCTAGAGCAAAAAAATGAAAAAATGAAAAAAAAACATAATACAAAACTCAACCTTTTTTCCTCTTATCCTCCCCAACCTAGAAAACAATCCTTTAAATCCTTAATAATCCTTTTATGAAAATGCAAGATAAAATCAGATTGTTAATTCTTATTTTATCTATCATTCATGGCTTTGATTGTTGTTCTCTTTAACTATCTGTAGTTTATTCTCTTGAGTCTCCATTTCTTCTATATAACACTCTCTTTTTAGAATTTGTAAATAAGTAAATTTGGTGTTTAAAAGTAGTTAATGTTTAATTTAATTAAGTATTTAATATAAATCTCTCTCTCTCTCTCTGTGTGTCTCTCATTCTTTCTTAGCGTCTTTCTTAACTGTAGCTTAGTTATTTTCTCTTATTTTAATATTTAGTTTAATTGTTTTAATTAAATATTTTGTAACAAAGTGTTTTCCTTAAGTTTTTTTTTTTTTTTTAAATCTACATTATTTAATTATTTAAATAAAATATTACTATTATGTGTATATTTTTATAAAAATTTAAGACCAATTTAATAATAACAATGGCTATTAAATAAAATTATTTGCTATTATTAACAATAGTATTGACCACAATTAGTTAATTAGATTGTAATAAGAATAAGGGAATCCAAAGGACACTTAAAGAACCGTATAAGCAGCTGTTATAAGTTTTCTGAAATATTTTAATATCTTTATTAAAACATTTTTAATGGGATGTCAATTCTTTTAAATTCTCCTTTAGTTTTTTTTTCTTTATTGAAACTATAAACGAAACTATTATAACCATATGACTCTTTTCCCTAACTACCATGATTTCGCTAGTTTATATGTGAGCAAGTAAATCCTAGCAATTCTAAAGTTTTCCTTTTTTTTAAATTGTTATGAACCTATGTTGTTTTTTATAAAGCTTTTTTATGTCTGTGGTTTTTATTGTGAAAACCGTATATTTAAATTTAATGAAGTAGGCGCCTATAAAATATTAAACCCTTATATTGTCCACCATTTTATTGTTTAGCCTTTTGCATTTCCTTGTGTTGGTCTAGTATGTTTGTCGAGTTTACCTTATGCATATTTATTAGTTTGCTTAGGGTTCTAAATATTCCATGCTAACGCGCTTTTAAATTTAAAATAACTGCTTATCACTATTTTAGTTGTTACTGTTTTATTCACTACCCTTCCTTCTCTTCTGGTGGTATATACATACAGTAATGTGAGTGATGGTTTAGAAAGATAACTGTCTGGATACACTGTTGTCCTGTGTAATTATATGAACGTGGTACTGAAGCCATATAAATTTTAAAAGGAAATGTTCTGTATTTTTTTTTTTCTCTTTATATTTACTTTTTATCAATTTTTTTAATTTATTGTCCTTTGAGTAGAACTTCATTATATTTTTCAATATGAAGTAATAATTTGCTATAATCTGTTTTACATTTTCAAAATATATTGAAAAATAGATATGACTTCAAATCCTAACCGTTTTTTAATGATAATTTTCTAATTAAATTCTTTTGATAGGCTCCTTCGAACCGTAACTAAATTTTGATTAAATTAAATTTGTTTGATCCTGTCAAAATGATTAATAGGGAAAATATTTGAATTTACACTTTTTGTGACTTGTGACTTTTTGTATAAAAGAGAATGGTGGATTATGTCTAATAATTTGAATAAGATTTATTAAAAAATTTTTAAAATAATATTTAGTTTACTGTGTATGATCCTTCGAACATTGGAGATTATATTCAAGATTTTAAAAAAATTTTACTTTATAAATATCATTGAAAACAGACATAAAAATTAAAGCTCTCAGAGCCAAATCCAACAGAAATTTTTGATTGGAAATAATATTTGAATATTTTTATCACTATAGTGATATATAAAATAAATATAAATTAGGAACCTTTTAATATATTCCAAAATATTTAAATATTTATAAGATGTATTGAGGAATTTCATTTACTNNTTGTTAATGGTACTTAGAGTTATTCCTTTAGTTGACTCTTATATGAATGGAACAAATGGTTTTTGAAAAACTTCTGGATCCATAAAATTTTAGTTATTAAGATACTTGAGAGTGATGAAATTATAGAACTTTTTCAATATTTCTGCAATTTTAAATCTACTTTAAACTATGAAAATCAATAATATCAAAATTTTCATTCAACTTTCTTTAAATCAAGAAATGGTGTATCTCTTTACTACTAGCAACCGGATACACCACAGACCCGCATATAATTGCATTTAATTATTTTCCATTTTTTTCCATTAAACTTATAAAAAAAACAACACTCAAGGGGGGCTATAATTTTCTCTGTCTGTTCAATGACAACTCCGGCAGTTATTTAAATACCAACAATCATACAAGTCCACATATGTCAAGCAACTTGTAGCCCGCCAGTCATTCACTTAGTTACCCAATGAGTGGGTTTATTTTTATATTTCATTTTTTTTTATAACTTTATCCTTTTAATGTATTTATATACACCTTTTCTTTTTTTATATATATATCGATTAGTGTTAATGTATTATTGCATATTTTATAAATAATTTTGTATTTCATTTCATTGAAATACGAAAAAACTGTTTTGTTAATTTATATACAATTTAATCGTTTTTCTTTTTTTGTTAATATACAAATGGGTATTGAAAAGAAAAAAAAAATTATCATAAAATCCAGGATAAAAATAAATAAATTGCATAGTAGTTTCAACGTTCATTAAACAATTGAAAGTGTTGTAGTGTATAGATTTACAAGAAAATGTCCTAACAAATAGGTTGTGTGGATGTGTGTGGTTTAAAATAATTGAACAAGTAGTTTAAGTGCATTTGAAGGCTGTTAACTGTATTTTTCTGCCTCAATACCCAAAAATTAGACAATTTATGAGACTTAAAAGCTTGAAAATAAGTATGAGCTTTAGTAAAAAAGAGTCTTAAGGAAGTATTGTCCTTTTTTTAGTTGTTACTAAGTTTATTATCTATATTTTATTTCACACTCTAGCTACTTATTTTGTTTATTTTTTTCGTTTTCCAGCAATTTAATAGTTTTTGTTTCATACAAGGGGGAAGGGGGTTATATTCAATTTAAACAATTTACCAAATGAGTTTATTTCCTAGGGATTTGTTTTATTATTACATTTTTATTTTTATTATCATTATTAGTTTTTTTTTTGCAGTTAATGGTGTGAGCCAAATAAATGTTATTTTCTATAATTTATTCTATATTGTTATTATTTATATTTTCTATTGTTGTTTTTGTTTTAAGCGTCTAAAAAAAGGATTAAGTGATTTTTGCATATTAAATTGTTTTCAATTTTAATAATCGTGTTTTTGTCTTTTTTATTTTTAGAGGTTTGTTGTTATTTTAATATGTACATATAAATATTAGGCATTTAAAAGTTTATAACAAAAATTAATTATAATTTAAATAAAGATCATGTTTATGTTATAATATTATTTAAATATTCTAAATATATTAATTAACCAAAATAAGTTGCATCAATTAAAAAATCAAGGGGATAAATAATGGTTTTAAAGCAGTTTAAGGGTCTTGGTAATGGAAACAAAGTTTGAATATGATACAGGAAAATAATAGAAAAATAATATGACATTAGTATGGCCCAGTCGCGGATCCCCGGGGAGGGGAAAAAAGGAAATTTCCCTCCCCAAATCATACAATTTAAGGAAATAGTTCAGAAAATCATTCTATTTTCCTAACCCAAAAGCTTGAGCTAGATCGGCGCCTAGTATGGCCGAATCTAATATTCTACTAAAATGCCAAATGTTCGGCCAGATCCGGAACAAGCCGAAGTTGTGTACTAATATATTATTTTTGTTTTTATGGTGATTTCTATGTGTAAACTTAAAACTATAATTAATATAATAACAATTATATTAATTTAGTATAATGACAATCTTTTCGCATTTCTAAAATGAACCAACTAGGAGCATAACATGCTACTAGTGATAAAAAACACAGTTCAGCCTTATTAATTAAGAAATATTTTAACGTTTCTATCTAAAAATCTAAATGTTGGTTTCCGAAACCGAATATTCGGTCGGACTCCTCAAATTGGTTAAAAAATAGGAACGAAATATTTGAAATTATATTTCCTTTTGCGAATCAACATGGTTCGAATGACCATATTAAGAAATAAATATGAATTTAATATGCACTAGAACGAAGAACCAAATTTTTAATGTTAAAACTGGAGGTCTACAAAATCAATTAGTTTTATGTGAATTTTACTTTATTAAAATTTCGATTTTTAAAAGCCGTATTCACAAAAAAAGTAATGTATGTTTGATAAAGGCTTACTAACTTTTTGTACGAAAGTTCCCATAAGAAAAAAATTATATATAAATTTTTTTTATTTAATTCATATTAAGATCTCTTTGAAAATAGGACCTGTGAAATATGGTTCTCATATACAGCTCAAAAATACTTGAAAACTTATTGCTATGATTTTTTTTATTTATTTATTTTTTTTTTTACTTTTACGGCATCACAATATACACACCTGTATATAAGGTATGTTAATTGAAATTCTCCAAAAATGTATATTACAAATATTTTTTCTAACATAAAATACTATTGTTGTAGCAGCAACAATTTTTATTTATTTTATTTTTGTTTTAGAGTATAACAAAATAAATAAAATAACAACAATAGCAAAAAGAAAAATATGAATATTTATGTTATTGGCTTTTAATCCTTTTGCTAAATGTAGTAAAACTAGAGAAAAACCAACAACTAAAAAATATTAATAGTTTATGTTTAATTGAATATTTTATTATTTTTTAGCTACCATTATAACAACTACAAAAATTTGATAAGCTAGAGAAAAAATGTATTTAAATTAAATACAAAACATTCTTTTTGTTTTTTAAATTGAAATGTGTGAGTAAGTTAAAGCCTGTTAATCCTTAAGATTTGTTTTACTAAATATATATATTTATTTAGTTTTGTTGTAATAGTTGTTTGTAGGTTTTTTTTTTGTGCTGACTAAAACTAAAAACAACAATCATAAAAATAATCTATTAAAAAAGTACAAAATATAATAAAAAATAATTGCAAAACTCAGCCACCTACAATACCAACTGCATCAGCAGCAGCAGCAACATTTACCAAAGTCTTTTGTTATTATGAAAACTTTGTAGTTTTTCGTTTTAAACACTTTGCTAGCATTGTTGTTGTTGTTGTCTTGCAAAAGTAATTTAAATTTTCTGCATCTCTAGCAATGTGCTCCAATACTTCAGCTCCTTAGTTAGCGCAAAACAATAATAAAAGAAATACAAAAAAGGAAGACCTTCACACACATACACATCTATATTTGTGTTAGTATTTTTCTTGTTAGCATTGCAACAAAACAATCTACAAGTTAAATTTAGTTTTATCCTTTGTAGCAGATTTTTTTTTTTTTTTTATTTTACTTTTTTCTTTTCTTATATAATTTTATAACTTTTTAATTCGTTATTATTATTTTCAATTCACTTTAGTTTAGGAAACTGCCTGCCATGGTGACAATGTTTTTATTTCCGTTTCCTTTCTTTTTGGGAAAGAGCAAATTTTTTATGTTCTACATTTTATATTTACTTGTTTCCTTAATATTGATTTTGGCCTGCAACAAATATGAAATTATAACACGTGATTTGTTTGACAGGCTTTTGTTGAAAAAAGAAGGAAAGAAAGAATGAATGAAATAAAAATATTTGATGTTTATTTTAATATTTCAAGAAATATATTCCTTATTCCTTTAATAAGGAATATTAAATC